>JAMKCH010002913.1:0-68426 GCA_023653785.1 Ophioderma brevispina | reverse complement strand
ACAGGAGTATATTTTAATTATCATGTCAGTATTAATCATATACAACAATATATCAACTCAGGGTATTAAAATGCATAAAAATGATGTATTTATCAAGAGAAAGGTAAATGACCTCAGATGACCCCAAATGACCTTGTTTGACCTTGAAGATGATTGACGGTGACGTGGTTCCATATCTTAAAATAATCAGTATTAATTTTAAACATTTATGCCAAGTTTCATGCTTTTATTGAGAAATGCACAATTCTTATTATAATGTCGCTATCTGCTTAGCTATGTACATCGATGCAATGTTGATGCACATGCATTCAGCATTAATATTGATCTCGTGTTGGTATTGGACGTTTTACGATCTGTTTTACGAGCGCGGCGATGATGAATGGTCGAAGGGGTTTTAATAGAGCTTTCTCCTCTCCTACCTCTATGATCTGCACATGCATTAACCGCGAACTTACAACCTAAGGCAACTTAAATATTATTGATTTCCAGGTCAAATCTGTTTCACACGTTTCCAGCAATTTTAGGAAGACGTTTCATATAGAGCTCCCAAGTATGCAAATGAGGTATACAGCGCATGACGGAATTAACTGTAATACCTCATTTGCATACTTGGGACTTTTGTATGAAACGTTTACCCAATTTTACAGTCTTTCTCACGCATTATTTCCGGAGTCTTTGATGGTGATAGCACGGGTTTTATAACAGCGCGTGGTAATGAAATTTTACGGTGAAAGACAGATTCTCTTTGGAGTTTTAAATCAAGAGCCAGGTGGGTAGTTTTATCGACCTTTTTTACACAATTGTGATATGCATACGATAAACGCGGGATGTTAAGGGGGTTTTAAGGCAGGAATTCAAAGGAACTGTTTTTTTGCCGTATCTTAATTATTGTTCCAACATATATAAATGTATACATATTTGAGACGGAAATGACTCATGGAATCCAAATATGATAATCTTTGTTCCCAAAAATATGTATTGTTCAAGAAAATCATGAAAAATGGTGATTTTCACTTTTTTATTTGTTCCCTATAAAAATATAGAAATGTTATAAAAATGTGCCTTGTTCGTTTTGTATACCAGAGTCATAGTTCTAGGGTCGGCATTTCCCTTTATTTCAAATTCTGCACTACTTTTCAAATTACTAACCAAAAAAGGCAAAAATCCGCGCGCGTCAATTTGGAGCAACGCCACGATTGTTCAAAGTTGGACATAAATCCCGATTTGTAACAAGAAATTAAAAACTAAAAAATACCGACCCTAGATTTTGATATGCTCTATACGATGTATTTCATTTCTAGCAGGGGACTGTAGTGAAAGAGTGTGCGCTTCCGGATAAAATTGTGAATTTTTGCACACAAGTACTTTAGACATTGATAATCCATTGATAAAATTGATGGAAGCACTTTCCAACCCCCCTTAATGGCCCCCAGATTGGGGGAACTGTTCTGAATGTGTTAAAAAAGCATACCATGGTGTTTGCCTGGTCACAAGGATTCCAAAAAGGTATAGTTTACACTATCTATGGCTTATAGTTCCGGAGTTATGGGGTAAAAACTGTAAAATTGGTGAAAAAGTCAATTTTGGTTTGTACATGGGTCAAAAGTTAAAAGTTGCTTTGATTCAGTTAATATGTGGTGCAAATTGTTTCCCTAGCTTAAAGGATTGAAATAAGGAATAATTTGCCTTATCTGTTATGCTTAGTTTTCACGTTATCCAACAAAATAGGTCACAGGTCAATAGAATCCAACAGCTGCCAATAGCTGTTGGATTTATTCGCCATTTTGGTTAATAACCAGACACGTAAGATAGTCAAAACTATTCCTATATTTCATTCTATGAGCCAAACCAACAATTTGAAGCACATTTTACCAAAATTGGAGCAACTTTTAATTTTTGACCCCTGTACAAACCAAAATTGACTTTTTTACCATTTTTACAGTTTTTACCCCATAATTCATAAACTATAAGTCACAGGTAGTATAAAGTATACCTTTTTTGAAGCCTTGTAACCAGACAGACATCTTGGTGTACTTTTCAATACAATCGGAACATCCTTTTATAAAAACGGCCAATACCGTCTTGGCAAACAATACTGCAATGTACCAAGGTCCCTAGGCCTTACTCTGGTCTACTTTGGACCCACATCTTAAAACAACCCCTACACTCATCTCATTCAAAAGGAATCTTAAGAAAAACCTTGTTAACATGTATGATACTGTCATCACACCTTAATCTCTCCTTTCATTCCTCTCTACTTTGTTATTTCCCCCCTCTTCATTCAGTCGGACATGCCTATTTATTGTATGTCATTGTTTTGTTTTGTCCTGTCCTTGTCTGTCTGTCGTATGTTTTTGTCCCTATATTAATTCATATGTAAGTTTATTTATAGTAGGATGTTTTATTCCTGTCAGTTCATTATAAGTTTTTGGGGCGTGTCGACGATTCCATTCCTTCTGAGAGGGTGTATGCTTTACCCACTAATTCAATAGAAATTCTAAAGTGACGATGTCGGATATAATTAAAAAATGTCCCTTTTCTCACGAAGAAATAATGCAAGGCAAATGCACTGAATAAATTCCAAACATCAAACCTGAACAAACTGAAGCATTCAACATGAGAAAAGAAAATGATAGGAATAAGTAATTATTACTCGTTAAAATGTATTTGTCATTATTGCTGGAAGAGGGAGAATCTCCACTATCAGAATCCGCCACCATTTTTACAACCACATCAGGAACTTCAATACTACATATGTTGTTGTTTTTCCAGTGTGATTTTCCTATATCAACAACTGCTTGCATGCATTTTCCTTCATTCAGTGTTTTTCGTCACTAAGGAATATTAGAAAGTCTAATACGTTTAAGCCTCCTTTACGCTGGTTTTCATTTATTCGTCTTGTTCCAGAATCATGTTTGACGTCTTGTCCATCATATATCTAATTACGAAAAGTTTTGGTGTCACTCATAACGAACTACAATATTTACGTGGCCTAATCCTCCTCAGATTAAGAGGTTCACCCGGCCTCGATTTTCATGACACTTTATCCCTTCTTTGATTGTCTCCAAACAAAGGAATCGATTGCGTGTCTCAGATTGTACGACAATCTATTCAATTGAATCTGGTAAGAAGCCTTTACATATTCGATACTAAAGGGGTTCATGTAAATTGGGTTTAAGCATCTTATTCTGCTGAACAAAGTTGAGCATTTCAGCTGTTAATATGGCTTTTTAGTTTTGACCTCAACACATCCTCTCCAGATGTGTTCGTACCATCGACAATATGTGTTTACTGACAGGAATAAAAAAAGACTATAATTGAAGAGGTCACTGCACCCTCATTCCAACAATCTATTCAATTGAATCTGGTAAGAAGCCTTTACATATTCGATACTAAAGGGGTTCAGGTAAATTGGGTTTAAAGCATCTTATTCTGCTGAACAAAGTTGAGCATTTCAGCTGTTAATATGGCTTTTTAGTTTTGACCTCAACACATCCCCTCCAGATGTGTTCGTACCATCGACAATATGTGTTTACTGACAGGAATAAAAAAAGACTATAATTGAAGAGGTCACTGCACCCTCATTCATCACTATTGCATGTACATAGCTTAGTGTAAATACTTCAGGTGTTACTTGCTGAGTTAATACCGTATATCTATACTCTACCTTACACATATCGTATCGTATATTGGCTATTTAACTTTTTGTATTGCTACTCACTGTATTTTGCTTATGTGATGAATAAATTTGATTGATTGAAATCGTGAAATTAAAATACCCTTCTGTTTGCAAGAGCAACTCACGTGGGCAGCCATTTTACAATTGAATACAAGTTACCATGGGTATGCGTCATTGAATCATGCATCAAGGCGTTCATAATTCGCTCATTACTTCCAACTTTTGCTCGCGCGCGCCAAATAGCACAGACGCGTATTGCGTAATACGCGAAATTACCCGCCCTTTTGCAGTTTGCCCATGTGTTGTTTTTTTGTCAAAAATGCATAACATATTAAAAGTAAAATGAACAAAATATGAGGAAAAATGAATATATGTAGATTCTGTTAAAATATACGGAAAGAAAACATGTTATAGTAGATTTAACCCATCGTGTCACCAGAGGAAACGTTTTGGACAGCGTCGATTAGTTGGGAGAGGAGGCAGAATATGTGGCCCGATTCACCTGTTTCATGAACGAACAAAGATAATCTTGCCTTTTATGTTACCATCATCTTTACATAGAGAGTACAAAGACCTTGTTCCTTCGTATCAAAACTACAACTCTCTAAATTCAATAACATTCAACTGACCTGTTGCATGAATACCATTGAAGTAAATGCGATTAATCAGAATGTTTTGGGAGTTAGAAGGCTTGAATGGTTTCATTGAGCATAGAATTGATTTTCTCTGCTATCGGACTGCATGTCTCAAAATCTGTTTAAATAGTAAAACTATAGTATAGCGTGGAGATTTCTAATTTCCACACACTGCACATTCCCTCATTCAATGCTCATACCTTCGGAAAAGTACTAGAGGTGACTCGATGGGTTGAATCTACTATAATGCCACTACACATTCAAAAACTCTGGCCATTTGACTAAGATTCTGCCTTAACACCACAACACCCCCTTAAGTGCTTTGTAGGTATGAACGAGGAGGTATAGGACATCACAGACAGCCAGCCAGTATTATAAATGTGTTCAGAAAAAAAAATTATGTGAGGCATTTTTTGTTACAACTGCAAACCATGTCAGATCAACTGCTCCTATTGTATAGTTTCTCATAAGACTTGTTGCCGAAAAATCCAAAATTTATTTTTTGGGGCCTTTTGGGGGCCCAAAAAGATGATTTTGAATTTTGATGTATTTGATATTCTTCAAAACAATTCTTTAATCAGAAAATTAAACACTTTTTAGTAGTTTGACTATATTTACGGCGTCTTAAATAACACTGAAAGATCATTAAAAATAAAAGAAAATAAAAGCATTCCAGAGCATTAAGGTCATTTTTCTCAAAAAATGGTTTATTTGAACTTATGGATGCACATAACATGTTAAAGTAAGCACAAAAGCACCAAACACTTAACAAGTTCTGTTTGGTAGTTCTGTTTTGACTCAAGTGTGACTGCTTTACTTTTAAGTAGAAATCACAGTAGTGTTACTTTAAAGGGGCAATCTAGCATATGTTTACAATGATTGCTGTATCCTCGGATGAACATTCCATGGTGATTTTGGCCCGAAAATTGGATTTTCTGATTTCACTGCATTTGTTTTAACTTAGAAGACAATTAGTTTTAGATGAAAATCAGTTTTAAAAAAGCAATATGGGCTATATTTTAGTCATAATTAAAAAAAATTTAATGTAGTAAAAAAACAAATGAAATAAAAACTTGCCAGAAGCATTTAAGGTCCGTTTTTCTCAACATAACGAATATTTGAACCAATGATTTATCTAAAATTTTTTAAGTAAGCAAAAATCCTCAAAACATGGGTTAAAAAACTGTTTTGTACTGCCTAAAACTATAATGCGTCACTTTTTTAATTAGACATAAAGCTACATAGTTTTTCCCCATGTACGGAAACCCATATTGGCGATCCCCCAACAGCATTTTGATTTTGCTAAATCCATTGCATTCACTACTTGTTTCTAATTAATTATTCTAAAAATCCCGATTTTTGATCAAAGTCTCGCAAATACAATATTCCCAACTTTTGTCTGTTGTGTTCCTATTTCAGATGATCTGTAGGACCCCAAGATGTTACCCACTGGCAAGTTCTACACCCTGACTGCGACGCATCGGGGAGATGATCTAGAAACCCTGACTTCCTTGTCATTTTTGGTATGCTCTTTTCACCGGTTGACTACCCCGGCGGGAGAGCGAACACCGTGAGCCCCCTCCTGGGCGGCGCGGGAGAAGGGTGAACCAACCAATAATTAGAACGTTGCAACTTCCCGAACTTCAATGGGTAAAGTGCCTACTGGGAGCTATGGAGACTGTGGAGGCTGCTGTGATGACATAGGAAGCTGCTGATATGATCCAGCTGCCGTCGAACCGCTGCGTAACTAGGACATCTCCGGAGATAACCTTGTGGAAAATTGTAGAAGGACAAGCCAAATTCCCATAGGCGCCATGACATCTGTATAGAAGCTCCCCGGTAGGAGGCACAAGCAGCGACTTGAGATCTTACGCCGTGAGCTCCTATGTGCGTCCCGTCAGACGAACCGCCGTACTAGCTAGGATCTCCTTTTATGGACTGCCCACGATCCATCTGCTAATGTCGTCTGGAGCCGGGCGACGAAACCGAAACACGAAAAGGCTTCTGAGGTGTGAGGAAAAGCTGGTCGTGAGCCCCCCTATCGGGCTGAGTCTTGATGAGGGTAAAACTTCAAGCCTCTAACTGGACACCAGGGTCCTTCTCGATGACCTGAGTTGTCCGAGATCTGTGAGGATGATCGGCTGTGGAGTGAAGCTGAGGTATATGATTCTTGGCCAGGTACCCTGATCGGGGAAGAAGGCGAGCGGGGTTCCCTGTGAAGGTTGAGTGATTCTCTGCATAGACAGAGCATGGATATCCGATACTGTCCTGCCTGATGCTGGTGGCGACGGAAGAGAGTCCTTCTCTTGGGGGTGTCCGCTAGAGACGCATGGTGAAGAGGCTCATAAGAGAACTGTTGAGATGCCCGGAGTGACTGTTTTGGCAGGTCCCATGCTGGTACCAGAGAGAGTAAGGCGGCCGTCGATGTAGCATGTCCCTTGATGAGGTTCATGACGCGCTGGCGCTGAGGATTTAGACACGAGTGAATAGCGCCGCGCCCAACCCCAGATGATGGGCTCCCACTGCCGTGCGCAACTCCTGACTGCGTGGGTTGGCTCCATCTTCGAACCCGCATGAGGAAGTCCGCCACCTCCTTTTAGGTTTGCTCGCAGAGGGCTCCCCCACTTGGTAATCCCTGCACCAGTTCCGGTACTTGACCAGGCTGGAATTAGGACATAAAGTCTTCCCTCCGTGTTGTAGGTGTCTCCTTAGCCCCCCCCCCCCCCCCCCCCCCCCCCCCACCCCGCACCCCCCCCGACCCCCCCCCCCCCCCCCCCCCCCCCCCCCCCCCCCCCCCCCCCCCCCCCCCCCCCCCCCCCCCCCCCCCCCCCCTCTCTTTAAGTCTCTTCATCCACTAGTCCCGCCAGACTGGCAGCTTGGAGCGAAAGTCCTGCTGCTCTGTAGGACTCGATGAAATTGGCCATGCAGTCATTTTGATCGCCTTCAATTTGCTCCATCGAAAGGAGACCCCCCCGGAGTCTGATCAGGTCCTTCCTCATTGGAAGATTCAACGGGTTGGCGTACAGCAGCGACAGGAGTCATGGAAACTCACGGTTGCCGAGGCCAATTCGGGCACACCAGATCATGCGGCAGTTGCTTGTCCTGGTGAGACTTGAGAAGAACTCGAGGAACTAGAGCGATCGGAGGGAAGTCGTATCCTGTAATCCGTCCCACTCCAATTGTCAGGCTTCCTGGTGAAGGGCCCTGGGTCCCTGGCCCACGAGCGTATTTCGTGGAGCTGGGCTTTGATGGCGGTTGGCGAACAGTCCATGCGTGGGGTGTTTCACCAGCCTTTTGGAAAGCGTAGTCTGCATATCTTGGGATGATGTGCCACTCACCGACGACCCCCGGACTATCGATTGCCCCGACTTTCCCCGGATGTCTTCTCCGCTAGGACAATCTGCCAGGGTTTGTGCTTCCCCGGGAAGGTGACGTGCTGTCCGGGTGATCCGATGAGAGACACCACTCCAGGATTTGGACCGTCTGTAGGCAAAGGGTGTCGACTCCTGGTTCCTCCCTGCGTGTTTATGTGGGAGGACGACCGACATGTTGTCCTGGACTAGGACGTGACTCCTTGACTCGATGGAGAGTCTGTCTCAGCGCACAGATGACCTGCCCACAGCTCCAACCGTGTTGATGTGATGGCGTGGCCATCTTCCTTGTCCAAGTCCCGGAGAGGCGAATGTCTCCTCGTGGGCTCCACCCCACCGCATCTTTGACGCGCCGTCGTGGGAGATACGGTGGGATAGTTTTATTACCATTACAATAGTTTTATACAATGCATAAATAACTGGATAAACTTACCAGACTAATTGTCACTATATTTGCTATACCGAATCCGACGGGGAAGCCTCGAAAGGACACCCTCTACGTCCCCGCCATTACTGGGGGTCAATACTGGCCCCCACCACACGCCGCATATTGGCCTTTTACGAGCTTAAAACAACGAATAAGAATTTACAAAACCTATAACCTACCTTTTTCGCAATTTTTAACAATTTCATTTCACACATCAATTCAATCATTTCACATCATTTCACGTTTATTTATAGGATTTAAGGAAGGATGCTAGTCAGGACTGGCCTAAACTGGAAGACAGTGCACGTGTCCTTACTGTTGTTGTAAAAAATTGAAGGTTATCTCGCCCACTTGTCGTGACTGAGAAATGACGCTTATGTTTAGAATTACGTGTAACAATGGTAATCACAGCCGCGTGAGAACAATCATTTTTCGTAAAATTCAAACATCCAGACAAAAATTAAATTAAACAACAGATGTTATACATAATTCCGTGTACTGAAAAATTGCATAGTTCCAAAAGACGGTTGACTAAACAATTCTTTGAAACTGCCAGACTGCCCCCTTAAAGGTAACACAGCTTCATTTCTAATTAAAAGTGAGAGCTTGTATTTTAGGACAGTCAAAACTGTTTTAAACAGTTTACAAATGATTTTTGGCTTACTTAAACCATGTTTGCTAAACATCATTGTTCAATTATACAGTTATGTTGAGAAAAATGACCTTAATGCGCCTGGAATGTTTTTTATCTTTTCTTCTTTTTATTTTTGTACTTAAACTATCATTATTTGTTAATTATAATATAATATAGACCTAACAAAAACACTGAAATCAGAAAATCCCTATAATGAATGTCAAAGCCGTGATCATAGCAGTCATTTGTAACCATATCCAGGATTTCCCCCTTTAAAGTTAACACTACTGTAATTTCTACTTAAATAACAAATTCACACTTTAAGGGTCAAAATAACCTGTGTTAATGTGTTTTTTATGCTTTTGTGGTTACTTTTAACATGTTACATGTACCTCATAGTTGAAATAAACACTATTTGTGAAGAAACCTGACTCTTAAACATAGTGCGCGTGGCCAAATGGCTTTTATTTTTCACTTTGTTTTTTACTACATTAATTAGTTTAATTTGACTACAAAAAAAGACTAATATAGCCCATATTTGTTAAAACTGACTTTCATTTCATCTAAAATTACTTCTTCTAGTTCCGCAATACATACATGAAATCAGAAAATCAAATTTTCGGACCAAAATCATATGTGAATAGTTCATCGCTGGAATATACAATCATTGTAACATATCTTAGATTGCCCCTTTAAAGTTATTCATAACTGTAATTTCTACTTAAAGTAAAAACATTCACACTTTAGGTCAACAGACGGTGTAATGTGTTTTTGATGCTTTGTTGTGGCTTTACTTTAAACATGTTATGTGCATCATAAGTTCCAATAAACAATATTTTTAGAAAAGATGACCTTAAATGGCTCTGGACTGCTTTTTCTCCTTTATTTTAATTAGCTTTCATTTGTTATTTAAAAGACTAATATAGTCCAAATTACTTAACAGTGGTAATTTTCTGATAAATCGTGTCTTTTGAAGATATCAAATACATCAAATCTCAAAATCATATTTTTGGTCCAAAATCATCTTTTTTTTGGCCCAAAAAGCCAAAAGAAAACTAAATTTGTATTTTTTGGCAAACAACTCTATGAGAACCTAACATATGAGCACTTGAATTCTGACATGGTATGGCCAGCTTGTAACAAAAATAATAATGGCACATTTTTTCGTGAACAACATTTATGATCTTTGGCTGGTGTCCCTGTCATGTTTTAATTGCCCAACCAGCGTTTTCCTCCGAAATTGCCCAGTCCCTAATGATCGAGCAGTGGAGTCTAGTAACTATAAGTTCAGGGCCTTAAATGTAATAGAGGACCGTTCCCAGGGTTCCTTTCGTGTTTATTTCCTTCATTTTTATTGCCCAATATGACATTAACCACTTAATCCAAAAAATCGATGGTGGCCCAAATTTCCTGAGGCAATTATATAATATTATTTATGGCCATTAATAGACGTCATGTAAAATAATTCCGATATAAACTCTCAAGGTACCACAACCAGACGAAAATTTCACTGAAATTTTAGGGCTGTAGAAATACCAGCTGGCACAAAAGTATCTCGGCTGTTTTTTTTTATCTCGGCAGTATTGTGCCAAAGTCGTAACCATTTTTGAAAGTTTCGAAATTATACATTTTTATTGTCTAGGTTTTTTTTTGTCTTTCACTTATACCACCTGGCTTGTAAAAAGCGTGCAGAAATGACTGAGATAGAACGCCCCGAAAGACGCAAACCCCCCAAAACCAAAGTTGCAGTTTGGGGATTTTTCAATGGGCCTTGCAGTGTACTGCGACTCGAACACGCTGACCACATGCTTTCTCGCTCATTCAGTCGAAACCCTCTTTGTGTAAAATCCATAACACACTATTATTGCCGTTTTAGCGCGAAGACAGTGACCATTGAACAATCCAAAAACTGCAACTGTTGGGTTTGGGGGGTTTGCGTCTTTCGGACGCTCTATCTCAGCCATTTTGCACGTTTTTTTTACAAGCGAGGTGTTAAATGAAAGAGCAAGACCTAGGCAATAAAGTGTATATTTCGAAAACTGTCAAAATGATCTGACTTTGGCACAATACTGATCGAAAACATGCCGAGATACTTTTTGTGCCAAGTGTATATGTTTGACCATTACAAACTCTTTTCTGGCGTTTCCATCTTGATAGCGTCTTCAAATTCAAGATGACGGTCAAAACGGGCGCATTTGAAGATAAAACCTTAAACATATAATATATTTGCTTATATCATCCCAAAAATATTACAAAATGTGTATATTAAAGTGTTAGAGCGTGTTCTTGACCATTAGAAACTCGTGTCTGGCATTCCCGGTTTGAAAACAATGAGGAAATCTCAGATAATGACCAATAGGTCTGCCGTTTGAGACTTTTTAAAACTTACAAATTACCATATAAATGTCTGTATTATATAAAGTTACGTATCATCAAGAAATTACTATAAAAGTGTAAATTGGGGTATGAGACATGTTTTTGATCACTAGATAATTATATTAATTTTACTTTATTTGTTATCAGGCTTAAATTTCAAGATGTTGGTCAAGCGATAACAAATTCATGGCAATTTGGCAGGTTTAAAGAACTTAAACGGAAGGCATATTGCCAGAATTTTTCATTTTAAGTATATTAACAAACGAAAATATACCAGACTTGAGCTTCTAACTGACAAGGTCATATTATTTCATACTTAAATTCGTACTTTTATCGTGATTTCCGGATAATATAACTAAATATATCCAGATGGTTAATTATAGAAATTTGAGACGTCCATATTTGCTGTCATCTTGAAATTAAGGACAGATGATATTAAATATATGCCTGACAAGAGTTGATGAAGCGCTTAAAATAAAATTGCATACTTTCTTCCACACAATTATTATATCTAGTCAAACTGTAACTTTATTCAAAAATTTTGC
The DNA here is from genome assembly GCA_023653785.1 of Ophioderma brevispina. Classification (NCBI taxonomy): domain Eukaryota; kingdom Metazoa; phylum Echinodermata; class Ophiuroidea; order Amphilepidida; family Ophiodermatidae; genus Ophioderma; species Ophioderma brevispina. The sequence goes on along the minus strand of JAMKCH010002913.1, from coordinate 56,759 downwards.
CAATTTAGTGGAACTTTTGGAGACATTTAGGTACCATCCTGAATCTAAAGCAAGGTAATGCTTGCTAAGAGTTTCTGATGGCCTTGAAAATATATGCTTGCTTTTTTCTCACATTAATTATTAATTTGGCCCAATATGCCGCGTTTTGAACAATTTTCATATTTGGGCGCCATCTTGAATTTTGCTGGCATGCTGCATGTTTTCATTGTTTTTAACAATGAGCCTGTATTATATAATGATAAAAGGAAGTAAAACGGTTGATTTGTTTGTGTACTGGCGTATTCTAAGTTTGAATTATGACGTCATACTTAATTTCCATGTACAATGAATAACACACGCTCGAAAAAATTGGCACCATCATATTTTGGCTCGATCATAATCATGATTAACAAGTTCCCGTAGAGAACGGAAAATGAACATTCAGAGCCCACAGGAACACATATGGCCACCAACAACAATAGTAGATTCGCGGTCTCAGTGCATCATTCGCTTCAGTAACCAGGGGTATTCGACATAGAGGGGAATGTTCCAATCCTAAAAGTTATTTCGAATCGACTGTTTGTGAGAATAGTGTATCACTATTCTCTTCTACGGCCAGAGCATACTGTCAATCTGAGTATGGTTTTATACGACAAGGGTTGAGACTTTCTCAAAGCTGTACCCAATCAAGCGTAAATTGATTCGCGGGATAATTGAAAAGAACATAAATAACTGCCGGTCATCGAACGAGAAACCTTCCATGGGTTATTAGTGCTGATGTTTGTACATAAACATGAACATAGGCCTATATAGCGTTATTGTTCTAATGATGTTAAGCATTGCAGACATGGCAAACGTAACCTTTCTGTAAAAATCATGTAATAGATAACTCATTGAGAGAAAACGATGACCTTTGTGACATACGCACTGCATGAGTAGATTGTGATTAAGTTAGCAAAAGAGAGTGACTCCACTCCCAGTGAAGGGGAATAGGTGAGTTACCACTGTAATTTTAAGTACTGTGTTGGGATTAAACATTCTTTTTTCTCCATGGCCTTCATCTAAAGATGCCGGCTTGCACGCTATATGCATTGATTTTTATTCACTAACAACAGCAAATTTTGTCTCCTCTCAGCGGAGATGGAATTAATTTACAGTCTAATCGCCGATCTGGACTGCAAGGATTCTGTGGATCTACTATAGTTATGGCAACCAATTAAAAAGTCCGTGAACATGATGTCCCAGTGGAGTTACGTTTGTCTGATTGTTCAAAAATTGAGCTATTCACAGGCCTAGCACGGTTACCATGACAACCAGGGAGAAACTTTATACCGATTTTGAAACTTTAGATGATGATATACGATAGCATAGGTGACATCTGAAGAAATATGTGAAATAGGTCTTCAAAATTAGGTCTACATGAAATTTATAAAGCTCGTGCATTCCACGACCTAAAAAAACCCACGGTTATTCACGGGATTTTACAAGTTGTTACGGACATTGATTTTACTTTGTGAGCTAAGAATCCACCGTTATTCATAGGGTTTGTCAATTTTGTTACGCACATTGATTAATCAAGCCCTAACATTTTTGGGAACATATTTTGATCTTCTTCTTTTCAAGATATAGGTCAACTTTGAGTTGCTTGAATAAAAACATTGCCCAACCGCGAACCAACTCACATGATATTGAAGTTTGCAAGAGTCTGAAAACAATAGCAATCAATAAGTCGTTTGGGGGTCCGTCAGCAAAAAGTATTCGCAAATGAACGTGCACACTATGCCATACCCGAGCGGACCGGTGTAGAAGTAACCATTGTCCGGCGTACTCATAGTCCGGGAACAATGGTGAACAATAGGGTAATCGATTCATTTGACTCTTTACGCAACATTAGTTTCACGCTTTATTCCGTTATCGTCTATGGAGCCCCGGACTTAGATCCCCGCCGGACTATATCTGCTTTCACACCGGTTTATCCAAAGCACTGTGATAACTGGTACAAAGTAGAGATGCTCAAGATGTGTTGAAGTATTCCGAATCCCGAGTCGTAGGCTCCCACAAATCAAGAACTTCGAGTGCATTCCCCGACTTAAACCGTCCGCGTTTTAACTTCACCCAGGTAAATCAAAAGCCGTTAGGGGTAGTCATACTGTGCGCGGTATTACTTACAAAATTTGTATACAGATGTCGCATCGTCTATAGTCCATGTGTTATTTGATAATTGTATTATCTTCCTATTTCCATTCCTGATGTTGAAGTATAGATTTTTCCCGAGCGGTCAGAACAATGTTTTCCCTGCTAGAAAGTAGAAGGCTTGGTAGAGAGACTCATTTTTTTAATTTAAACAAGCGAAAAAAATGACTTAAAGGACACAAACACGTTGGGCTAATGATCATGATTCATTCGCGTTTTGTACTGGACCACACGTCACTATGAGGTACAACATGCTCATCCACCAAGGACACAGTTCAGTGGGTTGTACTTGTACATACATTGACATGAACTGACCTTGTGTGTTCTGGGTATCATATATCATACCCAAACACCAGGGGTATATTTTCTAAATACATTGGTGAATGAAAGCTACTGAACTCAGCCAAGGGAATCGAGATCTTACTAAATCATAGTACGTGCTCATACAAAGCGAATCGTCTCTTCGGTTTGGACTTGAGGACTACTGCGCCTTAAGAACCAATGCACATTACTGAATTGTGCATTAAGGGAGGGGTATGGGGTCTGAAGCAGTGAACTTTGAAGTGATTTTTCTTAATTTTCCTAAATAGTGGTATATACATGTTACACATCATATTGTAGCCCATGTCACAAAGTTTTAAAATTCATGTCAATATTTGCTCTGGTTGCCATGGTAACCACGTAAGGCCTCTGATTGGCTAAACACTAGAACGGACGTAACTAAATAACTAAACAAGCTACTTGGTCGAAACTTGGGTGGCATGTGCAGGGGGTAAATACGCAGTGAACCATGAAGCCGGATTTTTGATACCGTTGCCATGGCAACCGGCAATCGACCAATCACATAATTTCATGGCGTAATTTGAATTTGAAACACAATTTTGAAAATCGGGCTACAATAACGAGAAAACCTTTCGGATTTTGAAAATAACAGACTACAGAATCAAGCCAATTCAGTGTAGTGGGGGACTGTAGTGAACAGATCTTATGTGAGTGTGCAAATCCGGATAAAATTGTGAATTTTGGTACACAAGTACTTTGTACATTGATAATCAAAAAAATTGATGGAAGCACTTGCCACACCCCTTTCATGGCCCCCAGCTTGGATTTCAAGGTTACACAGGGGTAAAATTTTTAAAATGTTCCGATTGTATTGAAAAGTACACCAAGATGTCTGTCTGGTTACAAGGCTTCAAAAAAGGTATAGTTTATACTACCTGTGACTTATAGTTTAGGAATTATGGGGTAAGAACTGTAAAAATGGTAAAAAAAGTCAATTTTGGTTTGTACAGGGGTCAAAAGGTAAAATGTGCTTCAAATTGTTGGTTTGGCTCATAGAATGAAATATAGGAATAGTTTGACTATCTTACGTGTCTGGTTATTAACCAAAATGGCGAATAAATCCAACAGCTATTGGCAGCTGTTGGATTCTATTGACCTGTGACCTATGTTGTTGGATAAAGTGAAAACTAAGGCTAAACAGATAAGCAAATAATTCATGATTTCCAATACTTTAAGAGGGAAACATTTGCACCACATATTAAATGAAGCAAAGCAACTTTGAAATTTTGACCCACGTACAAACAAAAATTGACTATTTTCACCATTTTTACACAGTTTTTACCCCCATAAACTCCGGAAACTATAAGCTTTAGGCTGTAGTTAGTACAACTATACCTTTTTGGATCCTGTGACCAGGCAACACACATTGTATGCTTTTTACACATTCAGAACATATACAATTTTTGACCCCGATAACCTTGAAACCCAATATCTGGGGGCAATTAATAGGCTGAGAAAAATAATTAAATTCTAGGTGAAGCTGGAAAAAAATTGCAATAGAATTCTTTCACCACAATGGCATTATAAGAGTCCCCAGAAATACCATACTAGAAGTCCAGAAAACATCCAAGGGGGAAATTGACTAATGTTGCATTAATCCAAATGACCGCCAATCCTATGATTTTTACCAAGGATTTTTTGTTTTCGTATTTTTATTCTAAAATAATTATTTGGCACCTATAATGCCTAATTTGGTATATTTAGAATAAATTCTATTGTATGCTTATACAGACACAGTCAGGCTTGAAAGAAGTGTAATCTTAATTTTGCAAAATCCCAAAATGCCGCCAATTCTAAGATTTTTACACTGATTGCGTAATATTGCTTATCTAAAATAATATTTTGCCACCTAAATTTCCTTTATTAGGGCCTTTATTATATTTGTCGTATACAGACACTATAATGCTTGGTAGAAGTATACCTAATTTAAAATGGCTCCCGTCTACATTTTGAAGCATTGGATGTCAAACTTTCAATCGGTTATATACATCTATTATTACACTTACAGACCAAAAACAACATTTAGATTGTTTTAACTATCACTGGCTATATACGCTTAGGCAAACCTTAAAGACAAATCGTAAACAAGTCAAAACACACAAAAAAGACAAACACAGACAAACAAACACAAACACACCACACACGCACGCACGGCGCGCGGCGCATGGTCGAAAAGTGTATCTTTGATCTTATAATTTAATATAACTTTATTACCTTCTGATACATTTTTAATAGTTGAATATGTGAATACTTTTTCCTGGCTCTTTGGGGCATCAATACCAAAATTGAAAGTTGTTCTCCAATATCCATTACCAAACACATGTCATGCAAACCTAAACGTTTGATTTTTATTGAAAAACTGTATAAAATAAAAACAGGGTTTTCAATTGATAACCGTTTTTTATTTTGTTAAACCTTGGGATTTTCAATTGCCAATTCTGGATTATCGCCGCCGATATACTAGTTCCTAGTTTCCATGAAAAAAACATATGTTTTTTTATTAAAAAAAAGCAGTAGTATTCTCGCCAAGGAAAGAATCTCAACTTTTTCAACCACCCCAAGATACACCGAGTTTTCATCGAGGATCCAGTTCTATCGAACTTCAAACGGTTTATTAAACAGATATTCAATCGGGATCCAATTTGTAATCGTGAATTAGTTTTCAATTCAAAAAAAAAAGCTTTCCTTAAAAAAAAAAAAAAAAAAAAAAAAAAAATCCAGGTTTTTCAATTGAGAATCGGAGAATTCTTAAAACCTCCAGTGCATCAATGCGTGGGCTTAATTGTGTGCGGTCTCTGAGTTCGTTGGGTTTTTGACCATGCTTTCCTATCAAGGTAACAACCTTTGGGCTTGCTAGATCGGCTGCTTTAGGTTCAAGGTAGAAGAAGACGACTTGCTCGGACCATCTGGCGTTGGTCCACAATGATCCATGGGAATGCTGCGACTGCAGTGTCAGGATTGGGTAGACAAAGTGATTCCATGGAACTCTCTATGATCCGTAAATAGTGTTGGTAGGAGGTATGGGTTACCAGTTCGTCCACTTCTTGGCGACCTAGATCGTCTGAAGGATTCCTCCAAAGGTTTGCAGGAGCTATGCCCAGACAGAATGGAAGATGTTCTACAGGCATCGCAAAAGGCAACCGCTTAACAAGTTCCATGTAGCATTCAGAATGACATTAATCTTGTGTGAATGTACCCTGTGACTCCATACTGGTGCGGCATTTCAGGTTGAGTATGCCAAAAAGCAACAGTTTGATGGTGGTAAAAGGTGTCCAAAGGATGCACTCCATACAGCCCCCATGAGCCTTCTGAGGAGGGAACACGAGAGACTGAGCTTGGCAGCGATGTATTGGTGTGTTGATGGAAGTAAGGCTTTGAGGGTCTCAATTATGACGACAAGGTCTTTGGGTTGGATCGCGTGACAGTTTTTCTCCATCTATAGAGTGATGTTAATTTTATTTAGGACATTGGTTTGCAAGGTGGAAAATAAAGCCGACAATACTTGGCGTTTTGCCTGGTTTCAAGTGCATCGGGGGAAGAATTGGCTTACAGTGCGATATGGTCTTTGATGCCTTTAGAAGCACCAAGGCCTCAACAGGAATCAGCACAGCTATTCCAAGTTACATGTATCGTCTGCGTAGGGTACTGCAAGAAACCTCCCCCCTTCGACATTATCTGAGACATAAAAGTTAAGAGAGACTGGGTACAAGGACATAAACATGGGGGACACCATTCCGAGGTTTGGGTTTCCTATGGCATTGCCCATTTGATGTCCCGAGGACGAAAAATCCGGGATGAGCAGTATAATGAACTTGACATTAAGGGAAAAATTTGAGTAGGGCTTAGGTTAGAGACATAAGGTCAGGACTGTATCATAGGTGGCAGATAATAGAACTATAAAGAACTGCTCAAAACTTCTGCTTCTCGTGAAGCTGTTTCGATATCATTGGCAAGTTGCAAGTTTTGCTATCTGATCTGTTTGACTTACCACTGTGAAAGCCATTGGGGTGAGTGGTTAGATTTGCTTGACCGTTATTGATCCTACTGAGTATTAGTCTCTCAAGCGCTTATAAGTGTGAGATAGAAGCGAGATGGGTCTGTAAAATCTGGCTCGCTTGGCGGTTTCTTGGGACTTCAGGATTACCTGACATTGAGTCATCCATCTTGAGGGAATTGTTGATGCTCCCTAGGACCGTAGAGAGCAAAGAATTGGGAGCCATCGCACAGCTTCATGTGCCTTATGCTTCCAGAATTCTGTTACTGTCATTCCAGTTGCTTCACATTCTTGCAAATGTTGATGTTCGGGATCTAATTATCGGTGAATGGTTAAGACAGGGACTCGGCCGGTGGAGAGGTTAATAGAGTTGTTTTCAAATCTCTTCGTTAACAGAACAAAGCGTGGGCTTTTGCATGTGGGGGTGTGTTCTTGCCATTTCCATTGGTTGGAACAGGATGAGACGATTGCCATTTGCAGCGTACATGACGTGCTTACTGGGCAGCTACGACCCGATGAGCTTGTGGACGGGGTGTTCAGGCCTTGCGCCTGGATGGGTTAAGGTGATATGATATAATCCCCCTCGTCGCATTCCTTGTCCAACGGGGTGGGTTGGTAGGGGTCTGCCTCTTGGAATACGTGGACCCTGGGTTTCAACCGGAAATCATTTTTACCAAATTTACTTATCACCACAAGGCACAAACGATTTGTACAGTAGATAAAATCAATAGCGCATATAATTCATGGTGTTTGGTTCATTACGGCCATTTTTGGTCATATCTAACTGTGCGAAAAACGTTTGCTTACATAAAAATTTACCAGGTAAAGAGACTCTTTGATTGGACTTGTAATTTTTGCGCCACAAATGTGTGCGTAGTTTAACTTGGCCCCCACCCCCCCGCCCGCCCCCACCCTGTCTTTCTTCTTTTACTCTCCACCACTGTGTCGACCCCCTCCAGGACCGCAAGCGTGCATGGCAGAAGTGATGCATATCTTACTCGTTGGTGCATTGTGGGATAGGAATTCGTAAAAAAAATGATTCTCGTAGGAACCCAGTATCCAGTATTGAATGTTTAGTGCTTGGTGGGCATTGGACATAGAACAGAAAGTCAGGTATATGTGTCATTGATAGAAGACTAAGAAGCCAGGTTTGGCACCTTGGATGACAATTCACTAATCAGTTGTTTGAACTTGGCCACTTGGCTTTCCTGAAGTTCCATCTCTTTTTGTCTAAAGGACGGAGTGGGACCTTGATGTCACTGATAGCCAAGATAGGACAGTGGCCTGATCCCAGGTGAATCTAGGGAGAATCTTTTAGGAGCAGCGGGATTGGATTTGTCTGGTCACTGTTGACAGGTAGGGAAAGGTAAACGCCCAATGAGGTGAGTAGAAGGCAGAGGGACCCTTCACCTATCAAACGCAGTGGCGGTGTTAGAATCGTCTTCTCCACCAGAAAATGCATATTTATTAATAGTTTTAATGTACAGTGCCTACTTTTCAGCCACATGGGTTTTACACAAGGCACACCGGCTTACACACACAAGTTACCAGAGATAGTCAGAGTAGAAAAATAGATTAATATGGAATATAAAGTTTTAAAAAAGTCCATCAAAGTGGATGTGTCACATTCCAATTTTTTTTCACAAAAGTTTGATCAAATAAAGGTCAAACTGTTTATTTAGAATGACAATCATTTTGGGGTTGAATTCAAGGTCTAGCTACTCTGTATAGCATGTAAAGTATAATACACTTATGAAATGTAAATTTATGTACTGCAAAGCTATCTAGGATAAGGAAAGAAATACAGCAAAGATTAATAAAAATCTTGAAAAATTGGCGGCCATTTTGATATTATGCAAATTAGTTATGCGTCACCAAGTAGGTTTACGTTTTATATACAACCGTAAATTAAAGCAGAATCATAATTATTTTATGTAATAAAAATATTCATTTTATAGGCAGCTTCGCAAACAACCAATTAGACTCGCTATAATAACCAAAATGGATGTAAAAAACATAGGAAATTGGAAGGCCCATTTTGGATTTATGCAAATTAGGCGTACTTCCACCACTTGAGTTGTTTGGACTTTTATAGGTCATTCTGGGGAACTTATAGAAATGCAGTCATACAGACATAAATACATACAACGGGGATTTATAAACGCCTGTCATAAAGATTCACGGGCATATGAAACCACACCACAACATCGAAAAAAACGAGATAAAAGACAAAATATTTAAAACTAAATGAATATGAGCAAGATAGTGATGGAAAGATGTGATTTTTTAAGTAATTTTTTAAAAGTATACAGTGAGTTGGAATGAGCGAATGAGTGATGAGGTTTTAATTCGTTCCATATGCCTGGGCAGCTAGTGCAGAAAGCCTTGTTGGGGCTGACCAAATAATTTCGAAGTATGAGTAGTTGGGCTGAGCACGGCGTGTGGTATCAAGTGCAGAACGGAGTCCAGGACGAGATTGAGTATATGGTTGATATGCAAAAGCAAGATAAAGTAGTCCGGTGCGGTCCATCAGGCATTACACATAATGTAAAGCAGAATTTTTAAATAAGATACGGCTATTTCACAGGCACACCAATGAAGTTTTTTCAAAAATGGGTGGCATGATCTTTTTTCGCGGCACCAAAAATCAGTTTGGCTCACAATATTTTGAAACTTTGCAGTCTGTTGATGGAAGAGACGTTAGCTCCGAGTAAAAGGGCGTTATACCGGTAGTCCAATCTTGATAATATGAGAGAACGAATAAATGTTGCTTGCTCATGGTGTCCGATCCATAAGCGACGTATTCTAGTGATGTTCCGAAGATAAGTAGATTAGATGATGTGATGTTACATAGTCTGAACCTGACATCGTGTCATCAAAAATACACCCAAATTGGTCTATGTTTCTCTGAAGGGGAAATCATGTTCAATCACCTATTTGAGATGGACATAGGGGCAGGATTTTTTTTGAAATGCAGTTTTATCAGAGTTAAGTTTCAACATATTTTCTGTCATCCAAAATGCTGATATCTCTTATGCATAGTTCAGTGCAGACAATGCAGACTGAATTGATGATGAATCTGATGGTATGAAGCTAGTAAAATCTTTGAATATATCTGCGTAATGTGATAAGACAGATTATGTTGCTTTATTATTCGACCATTTGAATGTGTAGATAGTAAAGACTTCGTCCGACCATTTGAGCCTTGCGTAGCCCATACTCCATGCCCCACGGTGAGTCAGAAACTGGTCATTTATCAAACCGAAGTCTTCTTCCGGTAAATCGTACTTAACCAAATAAGCGCATTTCCTGTTATTCCAATCTCGCTCTCCAACTGCTAAAAAGAATTGTGATTTATAGTCCTCGAATGCGGCACTTAAATCTAACATAACAAAAAACACCTTGTTGATTGTGCATATGGGTTCATAATTACATCTTTAACCTTAAGTGATGCAGTCTCTGTACTACGGGTAGCACAAAGCAGATTTGGTATTCATCACCCAAATTATACTTGATCATATGCGCATTGAATAGAATTTACCATATGTTTCTCGATAATTTTTAGACATAACTTAATTTAGCCACAGGTCTATAGTTCTTTAGTACATTGGGGTTAAGAACTGTTTCTTTATGAGAGGATTTATAATGGCATGCTTTAAAAATTAAATTGCTAGGAAAAATACCTGAAGTAAGTGAGCAAATTAATAACCTTAGCATTGTGGTGAAAAAAATCCTATTGCAATTTTTTTCCAGGTCATATCACATATTTACCAGCCTATAGGGGGGTGGAAGTGCTTCCATCAATTTTATGGATTATCACTGCCTAAAAAGGTCTGTGTATAGCAAAAATTCCAATTTAAATATCCGGAAGCGCACACTCTTACCCTACAGTCCCCTGCTGTGAGCTCATTTATGGTTACCAAGTGGTCATTAATTCGAATGGACCGGACGATGGGAAAAAGTCTCGGTCGACCGGGGAAAACGAACCGGAAGTACTTTCAGCAATCAGAATTCGAACAGCATTCGGATTTCTACCTGCCGCTCGAACCGGGTCTGATGAAGTTGGACCGCCTTCTTTGGAATAATGCCCATCCAACCGGGACATTTATGACCGCCTACCATATTCCCATGAAAGAGAGTCGCGTCCCTCACTTAACTAATATGTCGTGTTAATGGTACAGCACACAAGTGGGGAGAAGCAATTGGTGACGTGTGCCTTGCCTAATGTAGTGTCGTGCACAATTAGATACGGTACTATTACCTACTTGATCGTCAGTTCTGTTGGTCATCCCATTGGATAAAAGGCTCCGACAACTTGTGTAAAATCATACTTCAGAAACAATTGAGAATGTAATGGGTCCGGTATGGTAGCAGAATGTGAATGGTACACCGAAATTGTCGGGTACGGTCTAGCCCAGGCCTCTCAATGCAAAGACAATCCATTTGGGGGGTTTTTTTTTTTTTGACGTAAACAGAAGTTCAGTAAATATTTTAGATGGCTTTACCTGCTTAGCTTTACTATAATCTTGGGTTAAAGGTTCCTAGTTTAACAATGAAAACAAACCATGTTCCCTAATTTTATGTCAACTTCTTTGTATGTACTTAATACTCACCTCGTATACGACATGGCCATTATGTGCAATGCAATGAAATATGAAAGCTGATGAATTAACATACTACACACAACAATGCGTGGAGTGGCGAATGGGGTTCATGCCCCCCATTAGGCATTAGTATATACTTGTGCCCAGTGGGAGCTAATTGGGTGGACAAATAATTATGACAGATTGTACACCAAATCACTACAGCGTGACACACTAAGCCTGTTTCTTTTGTCGTACTGGGCGGCTTCAAGTGAAATCGACGAGTGGGTTCTTTACTTTGATTGGCTAAAAAACCACTCGAATAGATGATTCCGGTTCGAACTGCATTTCAGAGATGATACAATGGGCCATGGTGATAGTTCAATCACCATTTTTAAAAACTTTGCAGGGAAAAACGAACGTTGAATACATGAAAGCTACTAGCATAAATAAGCATATGCAACATAAAATAACACTGAACGGTTAATTATCTAGAAGTGACACGCGTCGACCGCGAACGTTCACCCACGAAATTGGTCAGCCAGCAAAGCGAAGATCCACCAACTCGATACCTCAATCAATCTTAGTACTGTTTCTCGTTTAAAAGTTATTATATCAAAGCCACTAAGACTAAATAAATTTTAATTTTGGCCAAGCAATGAAGAATGCGTATTAAGTCTTAGTAGATAACGCTGAGAATTTTGGAAGGCAAGGTCAACCTAATAAAGGAAATCTAGAACAGTTGAGAGTCCAAATGGAACTGTGAGCCACATATGAACATTAAAAAAACTTATTAACCTAGAGCGATATGCAAACTGTCTTGATAACTTTTTCAGAAAAAAAACACTTCACAAGTTGGCAATGCTTTTTTAAGAAGCTAGAACGTCTTGGACACTTAACTCATCGGGTGTTAAATAAATGTACAATTTGTTCAGAGCCAACGTTTTCATGTGTTGTGAAGGTCTCACATTGTTTCTGATGGGAGGGGGAGGGTAAAGCAAATCTCCACTTCATCGAATGCCGCTTTCCCTTGGAGTTTGGAGAATAGTTTTTATATTCACTCCATCAGCAACGTTTTCCGCTTGATTGCACTAAGACAGCACGGGGTTGTTCCAAGTCTTTTTGCGAGTTTGTATAAGTTTGATGAAAGTAAATATAGAGTTCTCAAAGTGATAGTTTTTTGTCCAACGTCATCCTTTCCAATTTTAAAAAACTGGAGCAAAATAAAAAAAAAGCGCGTGATGATTTTCGGTCAGTGTTTATACTCAGAAATGTGGGGGGGGGGGGGGGTGGGAGGGGGGGGGGGGGGGGATTGGCCGAAATTCGGGTGGTTTACATCATCCCTACCATAAATAGAGCAAGTCCCTAAGCTGTGAGAACAATGAAAACGTACACCTATTCATAGCTTTCAAGGGTGGGGCACATGCATGTTGATGAATGAATGTCTCCACCGGGCTTAAGAACATTTGGAATCTCTGACCCTGTGAGGTTAACTCTAGTGGTAATTTGGTGCCCAGCAAAGCATGAAAACAAGTTAACTTCACTATAAACCAACAACGTTCACGATCAATCATTTTTTCGGTATAAACAGCTAAAGTTGTTGTAACTTGTGAAAAATAGCTTTGAATTTGCAATATAATTCTGTAAATGGTATGCAGTAATTGGGCCTGTGAAAATCGCAAAATACCGGTTTTTAGGGTACATTTTTCATGGCCTATATGGTCAACAAAATTAACATGTGAATTTTACAATAATGTCAAATCAAAGTAATACAACTATTAAACTCATTATACATGGGGTGACCCATCACGATCCAATCCCGGTTTATATGATGTTTTTCCTCATGTGGAAATATATAATCAAAAACTGATTGCAAATTTGACTTTGATCGGTCCGCCGTTTGGCTAGTTTCCGATAGACGAACGTACACGTTGGCCAATAAGGACAGTGTGTGTGGTGTGTGTGTGTGTGTTAATGTGGTTACATAAACATTTAGAGACGTTTTTTTCAAACATCCCACAAATCTTTTTTGGACCTTAAATATGCATTGAGGTATATGAAAAACACGAACTTTCTTCTAAAGATACCACTGTTCAATTTGTTGGTGTAAATCGGGGGTACACGGTTTTTCGATCGGATCACCCCACCGTTGAAGTACTATAGAGTAAAAGGAATGTAAAAGTACTGCCAATCATTCTAACAACAAAATACTGTAATTTGGGGTTAAAACGATACCCTTTCTGGGTCGGTTTCCAATGTAATTTTGCCAACAAACTGTAAATTTAGCAGTTTATCACACGACAAATCTATACATTGGGGCTCTTCCAAAAATTATCCAACACCCCAAAATATGACAATTTCACATTCGAAATGACTATTGAAATTCCCAAGCTGTTTTTGACAAACCACTTGTTCATCATTTCATTTCTGGGGGTGGTTTTGACCAAAGAGAACGAAAGGGGAACAAACATCTAGTGATAGTATTCTTATGGAAGTGTGATTTACTTTTCAGTGGGGCCAGCAGTAAAGTCATGAAATTCCCAGAGTCATCTTGGGTTGGTTAACTACTCTTTTACTTATTCTATTCAGGGATCTTGTTCAATTAAACAAGTTGGAATATGGGATTTGTGTTTTTAGACGATTTTTCATTGTGGGAATTCTCATTCATGGATTCAGATGGGAAGTCCAAGCATTTTTTGGAGAAAGGAAGTGTGGGAAATTTCCCCCCTTTCCCACTTTCACTGGGGTGGGAATAATTTCTGGAATAGCCATTATTCTCCCAAAGTACATTATTTTCCAGTCGTTTGTATGAATTCCTTTTTTTAGCAAGTATACTCCACGTTTTAAGTATTTTTGGCCCATGGATGCCAATGAGTCACATGGGCGGGCGCCAGGGTAAACGTAGGAGGGGCAAAACCATCATAGGGGGCAAAACCTTACAAGATTAAGACATATAGGTTAAAATCCCTTTTATTTTATTTTGCTTTAACACCCCTGTTTTTTTCCTGAATTATTTTTGAAATCTTGGGGGGGGGGTGGGGTTCTCCCACCTCCCCCAGCCACCACCTGCCCGGCATCAGCTTTTATGTTGTAACGAAACTCCTGCCAAATATTTACTTTCCAAACACATTTTAAATGAAATTTTGATATGAACAATTTGAATTAGAGGTTAAACTTAAAATGCTTCTGATATGGACAACGTTTCTTAAATCTCCGTTCGATGGAGGCACCGTTTTTTTGAAAATGTTCGATTTAAACTCTTTCCTATAAAAAGAGCTGCTGATTACTTCTCTCTGATGCCTTTACTCCCGTGGTTGCACAGTTGACTTTTAATACTGAGGACATGGTCACATCTTTTATAAGTGTTTTTGCATAAAACCCGCCATAAAAATTTAAACATCGTACCCGGACAGTTAGAAATCGCTTAGAAAAGGTTTTCTACGTGATCCAAAATTGTGCATGAATCCTGGTTGACCCTGAACCGACATACTTCAGTCAACCGTAATTTTTCCGACATAATCGTAATACTCATGTTTTACTTACAACATTCTTAAAAATAAAAGAATCGCTTGAATAGTTTTTGTACACCTTCTCATTATCTCTCATTCCACTGTCGTTCACACATTAAAATAAAAACCACAGTTTATGCAAACGAATATATACCTCACTCATATTGGCCAATGAAAAGTAGTTGTGGCACTGGTATGTTAAAAATATAACAAAACTTCTCTCTCTCAAAACAATAACAATAGAAGCCGTAAAGTTTTTCTTCAACAATGTTTGCACAAAATATTTGGGGTGGTTTGCAAAATATATGGATCGATCAAGAAAATTTAATTTGGGAGTAACAGCATGTTATACACCGATTTGAAAAAGATTTGGGATGAGAGTTCTTGAATAAAAGTAATTGCACCGAACGACTTGATCAGATTAATCTTTCAATGATCAATGACATGTTTTAAAAACAATTTAAACAGATAATACTTTGGATAAGAGCTTTTTGCATAACAATATTCACACTTAATGATACTGTTCTACATGTAACAGACCACTTTGATACTGCTCTTGCCAGTCCACAAGTCAAGTTTCAAACGTAAACGCTTAAACGTTATTATCTAGGGCTTGTTGAGCTTGGCAAAGAAACTATTATATTATGTCTTTTGTCTTAGTTTTCAATGAAGACTTCCTTCACCGTTTGTTCACCATTGAACTTCCAGAATTATCTTCAAAGTTAATCATCTTTGACAATGGAATCCACTTGAAGTTAAAATAGTTTTAAATTAAGAATAAAAGTTATTAAAAAGATCTTGTTTTCACTATCTAGACCAAGTGATAATTGACTTTTTTGAAGCTTCCATGTTTAAAATAAATTATATGATGTATTAAAGTTATTGCGTCATGCCCTGATTATCAATTAATTCACTGAATCTGATTTTTTTTTTTTTTTTTTTCTGCAATTTATCAGCAAAAATCATAAAGATTTGTCCACCATATTCACACTGCACCCCAGCTTAAATCCATTGGAATGGGGTAAAATGGTTTAGCCTACAAAATCTATCCTATCTGCTTCATTTCTTCCTCAAAGTTTTCAGCATAGAAAGTCGAAATATGCCAATTCGAAAACATCAACTTTTTTAAATAGGTAATAGTCAAATTTTGTGTTTCTTCTTCATGCACAATTTTTTTTTGATACACACTGTATTAAACTTTAAAATTCAAGATCCCATAGATTCGCGTTTATACATTAAATGTGTTAAAAGCGTTAGAATGTATACCCATCCCCCACCACCCTATCCTCCCTACCTAACACCCCTTTCCCCTACCCTAACACCCCCCATTTCCCCCTCCACCCCTATTTCTCAACAAATATCCCGTTATTTGTGCATAACACCTGTCATAAAAATGTTAATATCTTCCGGACATTAAATCCCTTGAGAAGATATTTCAAGGTATGCTCTTTCTATTAAACATGAAAAATCTATATTTGGTACCATGACTATAGGCGTTTATGTTATAAAGATCTTAGATTGGCCTTTTTTTTCTACATATGAAATCACCTACAATCTCTAAAAAAACATTACATTTTAATACAGCTGTAAATTCTTAAAATATGCTGACACCTAAAGGGTCGTAAAAGGAGAAAAGGAATCCATAGAACGGTTTGTTGGCTAATCATATTGAAATCAACAAATAAAATAATAGGAAAACAGCAACATTATGTTGACCATGGTCGGGCGGTTTGTCATGTATTATCATTTATCTAGGTACCGCGCGTAGCTAGCGCGTAAAATTTTTGGAAATTGATTGATGGGTTACAGCATTTGCCAACGTAAGTAAGCATCATTGTCGCAGGGGTTGGGGAACTCTCTCCATTAGTAAAGCGGGCGGTAGGCCTTAGTACAAATCAGGGGACATTTGATATTGGTCGCCACCCTAAAAAACGCGTGTGTGTGGGGGAGGGGGAGGATGTACCCCTCGCCCCCACCAGAGTGACGCCCATTGCACATACCCGTATTGTCGTTTTTCCAGGTGACCCCCCCTCCCGGGTTGGAGCATACCTACTGGATTCACTAATGCTAACTACTGGCAGGTATTGTAAGTTGAACATAGATTAAATTATCAAGCAATAAATTGGGTGTTTGATACAGTCGGTAATATTTTAATGCGCTATTAATAGCAGAGATTATATAGCAGCTTATTCTATTTGGGCTCCTAAGGCGGGTTTTCGCTAAAAATAAAATAATCCTGGGCTTCGTTTATGTTAATGACTCAATGATTAATCGTAAATACTCATTAAATAATTTTGTATACGCCAAAAATTAAAAACATAAAGGTTTAAGATTTTCATAGGTACCCGTAACTTATTTTCATTTGAGAAATGTAACCAAACATATATAACAAAGTTACGGAATTGATACACAACGTAATAACAATTACTCATTTTACACTGTTGATGTAATTTATTTGACTTATCGAAGTTGTAATAAATTGAAGTTGTTATTTATTGAAGTTGTAATTCTTGATACTTTTAATAAACCAGACTCAATCAATTAAGTTAATATTCAAAGCCACCACTCTACTTTTGGACACTGAAGCGGTTCAGATATGAAAAAACTGCTTTAATTTTTATGCAAGTCTGAGATGGAGTTTGGATCACGAATGACCTCCTTCAATTAGGTTGGTCCTATATTCAATGTCGTTTGTTTTCTCTTGACTCCACAAAAGGTTGGAACTCTTTACAGCCAGCACCTGGTTTTCATTTAGGTCTTTTGTAACGCTATGCATTAAAGCTTGAATAGTTCAAAGTTTGCTCTGCTAATCAAAAACCACATGGTTGATGTCTTTATAATTTTGATGTCCATTTAACTTGTTTGAATCTGGCTAACGCACAAACGCTCCTCGACTGTCTTGGCAGACCAAGTAACACAAACCGAGTGGAATTCGACTTTGATTGGTTCATAACCCACTCGGACACGGATTTTAATCCCGGTCGACCGAGAATCTCGTGAGGGGTGTGGCCAAGTTGGTAACATATGGGAGACTTTGAAATATTCGAAACATTTTATTTCCTCCATATTGCTGTAACTTAACGCCATTAAGAGATACATGGACCCCTGTAGGATTTTTTCTGGAAATCGGACCAAATACTTCTACAGTGGTCAATGGGTGATTTTATGCGAGATTAGTTTACTGAAAACTCTGAATTCAAACAAAGCTTTGGGAATAAACCACGTGGTGGTTAATCTTTTCAACTAAGTGAAAAATATTTTGAAATGAAACCGTCATCCTGTCTAGGGCCCGTCTGCAACGTCCCACAGTGTATGTAATAAGGAACGCACAGTTAGATTTCAAGGAGGCCGTGTATGTTTTTAGGGGGTGTCCCTTTACACTTCTGACCTCAACTAGTCATTTATCAGTGATTGCTAAATCAGAAAATCAAAAAATCATCAAAAATAGATTTTTGGCATGTTTGCACACAAGATAATGCTATTACTAATTATACCCTACATATACCCATACAAGTGCTTCGACTGAAACCAACCCATAAGGACAGAACGGATATTTTTATCATTCTGCCTTATGGATTACTTTCTACAACAGAAAGTGAATGGTGATCAACCCATCTTTGAACATTGCCGTTTCTTTCTTGTTTAAGTCATTTTGCAGTTGCAAAATACTTATGGGATTTATAGACTTAATCCTTCTCGTTTAAAGCTATTCCTTCAATTATTTTACTCTTTTGATGAACCTTGTAATGATATTGTCCTTTAATCCTCCCTAATATCGTGAAGCTATCTTTAACTTCTAATTCACCATATTTGCGAAAAAAATTAAAAATATTAAAAAAAAAAAAAAAAAAAAAAAAAAATGTTTATAATATTATATACACACACGTTATTATAGCGACAAGAATAACAATATGTCAATCAAGTTAGCAAGCCACTACTCGACGAACTAATGTACTAAATATTAAACATGAACACAACAGTTTAAAGTGGGTTGTCTATGCCAATCCCGTCGAATGAAAGATCACTGCAAAGTAGGCGGGCCAATCTTCTAGCAATCCCAGTCGACCGGAAATTAAATAAAACGAGTGGTTATTATCGCTGATTGGCTGGCGATTCGGTCCGCGTGAAATTTTTTACGGTCGACCGGGCTTTCTCCCATTCGTCCGGGTCCATTCTAATATTGACCGCGTTGGCTAACCATAGCTCATTGTATTTGCGCCTATGAGATGGCAGTCTCTGAAACATGCACCCGGGATACACCTGGGCATGCTACTGTGTTCGGTAGACCAGATGTCCGCCCTTGCTCCATTCATCTAATATACAATTATAGTTGTGTAGCAATCATTTGTGAGATCATTGGTTACATGCCAACTGCGATAAACTATAAATATAGCAATATTGCAACTCCTTTTCAATGTCCACGTTTTCACTGGATTGTTTTAGTGTTTTTTTTAGAGCCAACTAAAAACCTTTGTTAATCACAAAATGATTTCTAAAACACCCTCTTACATTTTTCCTCCAAACACCTGAGGTTTAAAAAGTGTAGTTTTTTGCAATAACATTTCTAGAACGAACTTCGCTCCTATCCTTTGTGTCTCAACGAAGTTCACAAGGATGAAGCTTGTGCAAACTTGGCTGAATCACGTGATATATTTTTTCGCTGGCTTTTGTTTCGGTATCTGCATGCGGCGTTGTAAATAGACCACAGGGAATAAACATTACATGGTAGCTTCCATGATTGCTGTCAGTTTGTGTACATTTGTCCGGAATAAATCTGGATTTTTTTCGCAAGGATACCAATGGCCATGAAAACCATCCGGTACATTTTATTTAGGGACATTTCATTATATCGTGTTTGCCGATAGATTCATACCATACTAGGGGATCCACAAGCTAAAAGGCTCAAATAATGTTGAACCTACTCCAAGATACACTACACATCTGAGAGGGTGTTTAGGTCAATTCGAGGTGCTCAGTTCAACCTGATGCATGAAAAAATTGCTAAGTTGGTGGAAAGTGGTGCAATGCTTGTTTTAAAGGGACACTACCCCATTTTATGATAAACAAGCTTTTAAATACGATACAAGTATGCACACTTCAGAAATTTCAATGTCACATAAAGGTCGGGATTTAAATTTGTTTGATTTTTTAATTAACATGTATGCAAACCTCTACCGCTAAAAGTTAAAGGGTACTAACCTGATTAAGAGCTAGTGATAAACAACCAACTCTCGTAATTCCTTAGATTTAATTTTTAGGTCTAAGGTGACTGACTTAGTAACAAACCTTTTGGGGATTAAAAACAATTCCTTTAGATTCAAATATAAATTTTTAAATGATTTTTATAAACCGTGTTTTAACATCATTTATAATGTTTATTTGAAATCAAAAGGGCTTAATTTTAAGAAGCTTTTACACACGGAATTAAATTTAAGTCCAAAAAGGTTTTGTCAAACCTGAATACAAAATCCGTTTAACGAATTAAGAGAGAACGTGGGTGAATATCATTTGCACCTTAACCTTACACAAACGATCTTGATTTGGCTATGAACAATGTCAGTCATGATCTGCAGTTAAAAGTCCGGGGGGCACTGCCTATCTGAAGTGACGGTTATGTGTCTCGGGCATCAGGTGAAATGTAGGGGCCTTTCATGTAAAATATGTACCAAAAAATATCTAAGGTCCTTCAATCCACAGCCTGAATGGGTGTCATTCAGTAATGTAACTTTAGAATGGGGCCATTGAGGTAACAACTGAAGTTCAAATTGGCCATGAAATTAAAATTGTTCAAAATTTGCGAGTAGCCGTGTGGCAAATTTTTGAATTGGGATGATTAAATTTGGTTAAAAAAGTGGATACTTTTATGAACTTTGTGAAAAAATGGTGGGTATAGCAGGAAAGAAGAAAATTGGGGTTACGGAGTATCTGAAGATTTCAAAAGGGTTAAAGGTAAAAGACAGCAGCACAGGGGTCATTGTATACAACAAAGTTAGAAAAAAGAGGGTCTGTCCTTGATTGCCCCCCCCGGCCACCCCACCACCACCGGGAAAAGGTGGACACGTAAAAATGTCTTTAATGTTTATGCCCTTCCATTTTCACAAGTGCCTCTGACTCTGGCACAATAAGAAAACTGACTGTTTTTATCACAACTGCAGACTTGTCCATGGGGTATTTCTGATGGAGGATACATAACTTGGGTGGGTTAGGGTTACTAACTTGTTTTGCAACCGGGCTTTTCAAATCTGAATATCATCTGCGTAAATGTGATAAGAAAGATTATGTTGCTTTATTATTCGACCAATTGGAATGGTGTAGATAGTAAAGGACTTCGGTCCGACAATTGAGCCTTGCGGGAGCCCATACTCCATGCCACGTGAGTCAGAAAAATGGTCATTTATCAAAACAGAAGTCGTTCTTCCGGTAAAATACGACTTATACAAATTAAGCGCATTTCCTGTTAGTCCAATCTCGCTCTCCAACCTGCTAAAAAGGATATTGTGATTTATTTTATAGTGTCGAATGCGGCACTTAAATCTAACATAACAAGAAAACACCTTGTTGATTGTGAATATGGTTCATAATTACATCTTTAACCTTAAGTAATGCAGTCTCTGTACTACGGGTAGCACAATAAGCAGATTGGTATTCATCACCCAAATTATACTTGATCATATGCGCATTGATAGAATTTACCATATGTTTCTCGATAAGTTTAGACATAAACTTAATATTAGCAACAGGTCTATAGTTCTTTAGTACATTGGGGGTTAAGAGACTGTTTCTTTATGAGAGGATTTATAATGGCATGCTTTAAATTGCTAGGAAAAATACCTGAAGTAAGTGACAAATTAATAACCTTAGCATTGTGGTGAAAAAAATTCTATTGCAATTTTTTCCAGGTCATATCACATATTTACCAGCCTATAAGGGGGGTTGGAAAGTGCTTCCATCAATTTTATGGATTAATCAATGGCTACGTACTTGTGTGCAACAATTCACAATTTATCCAGAAACGCACACTCTTACACTACAATGGTCCCCTGCTAGGTGAGCTCATTGTTTTGGCGCGCATGGATGGCATGTCTCTGAAACATGCACCCGGGATAAACTGGGAGGCTACTTGTTCGGGATGAGACCATAGTTGTCCCCGCCAGTTGCATCCACTTCACTCTAATATACAATTACTGTTGTGTAGCCAATCAATGTTGTAGAGATCGTTGGTTACAGTGCAACTGCGATTTGTTAAAACTACAAATAGACTAAATATTACGCGACTCCTTTTCAAATGTCCACGTTTTCATGGATGTTCTGTTGGTTAGGCCAACCTTAAACCTGTGTTATTCACAAAATGATCTAAAACACCCCTCTTTACATTTTTCTCAAATCACTGAGTTTTAAAAAAGTGTTAGTTTTTTTTTGCCAAAACAATTTCTAAACGAACTGCGCTCTATCCTTTGTTTCTCAACGAAAAGTTCACCAAGGATAGGGGTTGGGCACAACTTGCTGAAAAGTCAGTGGATATCCATTTTCGCTGGGCTTTTGTTCGGTATTGAATGCGGCCGTTTTTAAATATACAAATTTTAATTATATATACATGTATTTTCGCTGGCTTCTTCTGTTTCGGTATTGTACATTTGTCGGAATAAATCTGGATTTTTTTCGCAAGGAATACTTCCAATGACCATGAAAACCATATTGAGGTAACATTTTATTTAGGGATAGTTCATATATGATGTGCCGATAGTTATACCATACTCGGGATCCATCAAGCCTAAAGGCTCAAAATAAGGTTGAACCCTACTCAGATTCACTTAAAAGATCTTCTGTGAGAGGTGTTTAGGTCATTTCGAGGGTGCTCAGTTCAACCTGATCATGAAAAAATTGATAAGTTGTTGGAAAGTGGTTGAAATCTTGTTTTTTAACGGGACACTACCCGATTTATGATAAACATAGCGTTTTAAATACGATACAAGTATGCAATATTCAAGAAAGAAAAATTTCAATGCACATTAAGGTAGGGATATTAAAATTTGTTGATTTTTATTTAAAATGTATGAAACCTCTACCGCTACTAAAAGAGTTTAAAGGTGTACTACCTGATTTAAGAGCTAGTGACGAGTAAAGCACACTCTCTCATTCCTAGATTTATTTTTTTTAGGGTCTAGGTGACTGAAATTAGTAACCAACCTTGTGGGATTTAAAAAACAATTCCTTTAGATTCAATATAAATTTTTAAATGATTGTTTTTATAAACAGTTTTTTTTTTAACTCATTTATAGGTTTTATTTTGAAATCAAAAGGGCTTATTTAAGTACGCCTTTACACGGAATTAATTTTTAAGTCCAAAAAAGGTTTGTCAAACCTTGGATTAAAAATAAGTTAACGAATAGCGAGAACGTGGGGAATATCATTTGCACCTTTAACCCTTTACACAACGATCTTGATGCTATGAAAATTTCAAAGGTCATGATCTTCAGTCTAACAAGGTCCGGGGGGGCATTGCCTATCTGAAGTGACGGTTATGTGTTTCGGCCCTCAGGTGAAAAGTAGGGGCCTTCAGGTAAAATATGTACCAAAAAAATAATTAAAGGGGTCATTCAGTACACAGCCTGAAATAAGAATGGAGTGTCATCAGTATGTATGTAACTTTAGGAAGGGGGCCATTGAGGTAACAACCTGAAGTTCAAAATTGCCATGAAATTATAAAATGTTTCCAAAATGTGCGCGTAGCGTGTGCAAATTTTGACTTTGGATGTTAAAATTGTTAAAAAGTGGATCTTTTATGGAAACGAGCTGCTGTGAAAAAAAGGGGGGTATTAAGTCAGGAAAGAACACCCATTGGGGTTCCTGCTTCTCTGCCGCTTTTCCCCCTGAGGTTACCGGTACATACCGCAGCAGGGGGTCATTGTATCCCAACAAGTTAGACAAAGCGGGTCTGTCGTGGCGAGTGCCACCCCCCCCGGCCCCACCACCACCCACCGTGAAAGGTGGAAACTGTAGAAAAATGTTCTTTATGTTTGCCCTTTCCTTTTTCACAAATTGCCTCTGACTCTGGCACAAGACAGAAACTGGTATTTAGCACAGATTCAGACTTGTCCATGGTATTTCTGATGGAATGATACATAAACTTGGGTAGGGTTAGGGTTACATAACTTGTTTTTTGGCCAACCGGGCTTTTCAAACCTGAGATCATACATCAGTTGTGCAAATACCAGTTTTTTACTTTCTTGTGTCAGGGGGGGGGGGGGGGGGGTAGGGGGGGGGTATGACACGATCTCCTCGATTTGGCCATTGGGAATTTCCTCCTAAGAGGTCCGGTTCACACAGAAACAAATCCCCCCGATCCCGAACCCACCTTTTTCTTCCCGACTACACAAACCGCCTTTTTTTTCAAAATCGGTTTTTTACATTCTTTTGTTCAAACTTGCAAATTTAACATTTTTTATCCTCGACCAGGGATGATTAGTAGGCGAGTTTCCCCGTCGTCAACGAGACAAGAAGGTGCTGAAACGCCTAAGTCATGAAATCACAAGATCATCAAGCATGTTTTAATGCGAGCCCCACAACTGTCAGGGTCCCCATCAGACCACACCTTGAAACGACGATACAAGTTGTGACATGTCGCTGTCAAGACTGCTTGTCGATTGTTCGCCGAGTTTTGACGCCAAGAAAGGTACAGTCACCTAGAAACAACCCGCTAACGCGACCCGAGGTGCTCCCGCAGGTCTAACCCCCCCTCACCACTCCCTCCCTTTTTTGGTGGTTTTTTGGTTTTCAAAATCGGCTGCAGTCTTGTTCAAACTTACAAAACTTCAATACAAAGATGCCTCAATTGCCTAGCGGTATTCGACAGCATCAGAAAATCAACAAGATCAAGCATTGCACTTGTTTTCAGTTTCCCAATCATCGCAACCTTAAACCTGACAGCACAAGTTGTGACGATTTTTTTTAAGCTGCAAGAAAAATTTGTGGCCGTTTTTTTCCAAATGTGCCACGTGCTTCCCGACCACACAAGACTGCAGAAGACTGTACAAGACACTCCCAGACTTGGCCAAACTACCCCTGAAAAGAAAAAAATTACTTTTCGAAAATGGCCAATCGCACCAGTTTTGAACAGTCTGGAGGCATTTTTTAGTCAATAATAGTAAGACTACAAGACTGTAGAGGACAATCCCAGACCTTGCCAAACTACTCTGAAAAACTGCTCACGATTTTCGAAATTGCCTATCGCCCAGTCTTGAGCAGTCGGGAAGTGGAAGGGTTTTCTATAGCCAAAGAACTCGGCTAGCCGTAAGAAAAATTATGCTCCGTGGACAAGTCTTGTTTTTGTCGCTGACTTATTGTTCAGTGGAATATATCTTGAGACTACTCAACCAAAATTAACAATTTTTTTCAGGCTGGAACCTTTGAGATCTGTTTTTTTATCCAGTGGTGTAACCAGACATTTTCGTTTGGGAGGGAGCTCAGGCAGAGGGAAGAGCAGTTTGGGGGGGGGGAGCAAACACACAATTCTCCAATACTTGTTTGGGTTGCCCCTTCCCCCACTGTTACTTCACTGTTTGGATCATAGCTTATGTTTGCCCTTTGTTCTTCGAATGATGAATTACTCTCAATGCATTTATAATAGTTCTTAAACAAGATGATATTATGATGTAGGTGAATGCTCTCTAAAAAGGCGGGAAACGAACTAAAGTTGTTTTGAAATAATGTAACACTTATTCCCCTGTCGTGAAAGTAATTATGTTTTTAAAATTTTACAAAACGTAAACAGATTATGAGCTGGTGCAGTGATTGTGTTCATTGTGCGAGGGGATACCATTTTTCATCATAAGCGGGTCATGAAAATGTGGGATGCGTCCATTTTTAATAGGGATCCAACAAAATTTATTTTGAAAAAAAGAAATTGTTTGATTGCTATTTATACCCAACCCACTTAAAAGCACTTAAATAAATACTATCTAACTCTAGTACACATAAAACGAGTTTTTCTGACATTTTCTTTCAATTACTATTAACTTTGGTAAACAATAATGAAAACCCCGAAGTATGATAAAAAACCATTATTTTTCTCTGAACCTGATGAAATCATACGATCCTTCTTTGGAAAACCTCACATAAGGACAATATTTGGAACAGAAAAAGTAATTCTTACGCTATAAACACTCTAATTAAGTTTAGTCAGATTTTTTTCAATCTAATTTTGTCATAGTAATGTGCCCTTTAATCCTAATGACCAGTTTTAGACAAACAGTACATAACCTGATAATCAGGCAGCCCCCCATCCTCCACAGAGGACCTCTGTGTGCTCTCAATTGTTTATTTCCCTGATATCCTTTTTTTCAAAATACTATGAAAATTAAGTATTTTCCTTCTTTAAAACAACTTTCCACCAACGGGGGTGATTTTGGTATGGTGTAGTATTCAAAATTAGCCCCTCCAATTCACCTCAACACTTCCTAAACCTTTAAGTCCCTAGTTGGATCTTGGGGCTTGTTTGATAATGCTATTTAAAATAAATAAAATAAGACATCGGGTAATTCCCCTTGAAAGTTCCCATTTCCACCAATGTGTTGATTTTGTATGGTGTCTTTGAAATCAACACCCTCCGATGTGACTTAAACCTTCTTAAACCCTTTAGAGTCCATGGTTTCCTAAAGCTAATTTTCAAAAATAGGAAATCGGGTACTGCCCCTTTAAAATCCACTTTCCACCAACTTGACACTTTTGCATGGTGCATATTCGGAATCAGCACTCTCGAATTGTCCAAAACAACTTCTTAAAAACTTTCACAAAAGAATTGAATTGGCGCATGGTTTTGATGTTGTCTTTTTGCAAATCTGCGCCCCCTCACATTTTGACATAGACCTTCTTCACCCCTTTAGTCAAATTAGTGGATCTTGCACATGTTTCATAAAGCTAATATTTAAAAAATAAGGAAAATCGGGTCATGCCCTTTAACTCCACTTTCCACCAACTTGACAATTTTGCATGGTGCATATTCGGAATCTGCACCCTCGAATTGTCCAAAAACACTTCTCAAACCTTTTAGTGTATCTTGAGTAGGGTTCCCTCAAATATGCCACCCATGGATCCCCTACTACCAATAAATCACTTTAATCTGACATTGGCTCTGGCATGGTTTCGAAAAAATTCTAATGTGAGATTTTGGCCCGAAATCATGCATATATTTTCAACTCGTCTCATAGCGGCGCTATTCATGATTATGTGTGCGGTTTAAGTATTTAAGTATTACAAAGAATATTTTTCTGGCTCTGATTGCATGGCGTACATCTGTATAGGCTCTCGTCTTGTAATCCAGAGGTCACGGGTTCAAATCTCACTCCAACCATAAAAGTTATTTATTATTTCATTTTAGTGTTAAAGATTGCAATGAAAACTTCGGAGTTGACGATAGTGAATAGATGCTTTATGGGATAATTAAACTGGTTATGGTCCGGAGTATGATTTCGGACCAGAATCACGCACGTGCTTTCGAAATGGGCACGCCTATACACATGCAGACTGTGGGGCACTAATAAAACACCTGTGCTCAAATATGGATTATATAAAGTTTTTTTTATTAACATATGTGGCATGAAACAATAAAGACAATAACAAAACAAATACTTGTGCTACTATAAGAAAAAAAGGTTATTTTACTGACATGTTTAGGTTCATTTCCCTATTATATCAATGGACCAGTCACAATCTTAACCGAATTTGACACCACTAATGGGACTAGAAGTTGATTAGTAACTATTATTGTGAATTTGATACCCTAGCGGTTATTAGTTCCGCGTTCGCAGCTAATTTCGCATGCCCATGGGTACACGACCAAAATCTAAGAACTCTCCTCGGGATATGTATTAATATTTTGTCCAAGCACGAAACACCTCAATACACGTGTTTCTTCAGAAAATCAATTTTGTGTTTGTTGATCTAAAACAGTTACAAAATAAAATGGAGACCACTGAAAAAAAAAATAGCCTGATATGGTTATCTCTCAAAACACAAAAATGCTGTATAAAACATAACTCAGTTGATTAAACACATGCAGTTACCAACGCCAAATCATTAAAGCTGTTTTAAGTGTTCACCATAATCATAAAATTTGTTTTTACAGTATTAGCTGATAATTTATTAGTCAAACCGATTCGCGCTGATATAGGAGCTGGGAAAAGTTTTGGTTCATATCCATTAGGTGAAATAGGGAAGAAGCATTTAAATCTATCCAAGAAGTCGCTTCACTACCTAACAATAGAAAGTGACTTGAAAGGAAAATAGCCAAGTACAAAACTTAATTTTGTTTACTGTATATTTCTGAATTGAATTTTGTGCAGTTTTAATACAATCGATTTCTAAATTTAATTGTTGTGCGCCTCTCGCAAAAAGCTCTCACCCGTAAAAAAGTACTGGTTGTCCCTATATCAGCGTGAATCGAGTATAACAGCAGATCGTTATGCGACTACCGTCCAGTTATTTGCACGTTACGAGTCCCAGCTGCCGGTTAAAATGACGTTTTAACATAATATATCCCTAACGCACCTAAAAGAAAATCTGACGATCACCGCAAAAAAGAGAGCTAGCGTTATTTTTCTTGTTAGATCTCGGGGCCATTTCCCCCCTAACCCAAGGCAGGGATCCGTTCCGTGATTTTTTTCAAAGTACATTAAAATGCAGAAAAGGGACTTTAGGGTTATATAGTTTTATATCCACACTAATGAGCAAAAACATGTCCAAGAAACTGGTTCCTTTCGACACTGATAGATAAGCAACAAAAAATGGTCTAAGAAACTGGGTTCATTTCGACAGTGGTAAGTGGTACAATCAGAAAAAAAAAATAAATATGAAATTTCAAAATAAGCCTTGATTGGCATAATATTAAATAACAATGGTGTTTGTTTCATCTTATTTGCTTTAGTCAATCCAGAGATATAATCAATTTAGTGCGATACACCAAAATCGAGTTGCTTCGAGGAGTTATACCATGCTGTCTTGAAGCTCACAAAAGATTAAAACTTGACAAAAGAAACAAAACACTGATTAAACAAAGTAAACAAAGGAAGTCTAGTTTTATCGACACAAGTTTTAATAGTCAACATAATCAGTTCAATGATAAATATATTTTATCATAATAATAACAATACAAATATGAATTGCCCATCCATGGAGCTTTGAATTCATTACAAAATTGGTATCTGTTAACACTCAGCCAGGAAGGAATGTAATTGCACCCAAAAATAATCACAACAAAATCCCAATCCACAGAACTAATTTTAAAATATTGCTTTGTGCATTTAACTAATTGTTGAAGTCAATAAAATTTGAATTCATGGATGCAAGTATCAAGGTGTTGGTAGGAATTTGCGTTTCATGATACTTCAAGACATTAAAAAAAACTCTCTCCTATCTCCCTGCAGGTTGCTGGGTACGCTCATGGTTCTCGTCTAACAAATAGTACATGTGGAAACTGTATTTTGTTGAAAAATTTTCATATCACTCTTGCAACAAAGGTTTTCTAAATCAAAATTGTATGAGGATTCAAGAAATCAATGGGTGTCATTTTTAAAATGTGTTTCTTGGGATGAATTCTAGGGGGGCAAGGTTAAAAAAAAAAAAAAAAAAAGTGGGGGGGGGGGAATTAAAGGGGGCAAAATGTGTTTTAAGTAGACCATCATGTTTCAGGGTAACCTTTTCAATATTACAGAAAGGTAATGAGTTTGCCCTACCTGATTGTTATATAGTACGAGAGTTCAAGGTAAAAACGGGTTTCAGGTCATACTGGGGGGGGTAAATTTCAGATTCATTCGGTTTGTTCTAAAATGGTGCCAATTTGTTTGTCTTATACTGTACAGAAGCCGAACATATAAAGGTCGCGTTGTCAATGATGCTTTGATGATAATTAAGAGGCAATATGCCGTGGTCCACGGGGTCTATGGGGTGAAAAAAACATAAGTTACAACATCTCTAAAAGTCTCACTTTGAAAGTGAAACACAGAATCTATATACGTTTAGTTATTTAGTAAAATGACCCATGACCGATTTAAACCAGTTTCAACAAATCGGACCATTCTATTAAATAATGACCTTGAACTTCCTTGAGCCATTGTTAGTAAACAATAGTTCGCAATATGGCAAACTATACCTTTTTCGAAACCTTATGAGCAGCCGAACAGACTCGTATAAATTTTAAAAAATTAAACCTGTTATTGTTTACCCCTAGCAAATTTTGTCCCCTTAATAAACACCCAAGAACACATTTAAAAAATACACCCATGATTTTCCAATTCTCCAGAAATTCTGTATTGGAAAAACATTGGTTTCAAAATTGTATATGAAAAAAAACTAAACCAAATACCATTGCATTTCCCAATGTACTAAAACAACAGTATGTCGAATGTTAATTCACTTTATCTTAAAGCCAGAACTTACTGATCATAATTTCCACCATTACGTAACTGTTTTTCGTATCTTTTAGAGGTTCTTTATGAAGTTAATTCCTTTTTAAAGAATTTCATATCTGTTCATCTAAGATAGAATGGTGCTTCAATTGAAGTACATGATGAAAACACCCGCATTTATTTCATTCAACGTTGTTATTTGAACTAGCTACTTTGCAACTGCAAAATATCAGTTCTTTATCACACATTAAGTTTTTAATTTGGGCCAACCTTGTTTAAGATATTAGCGTAAAACGGATTTGACATCCCGCCAACAATGGCATTTAAGTCCTTCACTCATTAACAATCATTGTATAACTGGATGCATCATTTCCCAGTAAGCCGATTCCTGTACAGGAACTTTTTTTACCATGGTCCCAATATGTTTTGTAATGGCAACCAAGCCATGTCCTCTGCATGGCCTAAATTGAACCACATATTAATGTCACACCCGTCCGAATATGCCAGGAGCCTCACGTAATTTGAAATTACTATAGAATGAAAATCGATACGGAATGCTGTTGGGATTTTCAAAGCAGAGAAAAGCCTAGATACGAAAAAGTATGATACGATAAGGTGACATGTGACATCAACGTTCGGCAACGAACACAGCACTGCCGTAGAGTTCTGCATGCACACCTGCATGGCTGAAATTCGCGCTTCTCTTCTTAGCGTAAATCAACAATTCAGGATTTATTAACTTAGGCGCGGCTTCCAGTGGTTACTGACTGCCATTCAGTAAGATGCATAGGAATCTTGGATTAACTTTCAGTAGCAATAACAAAATTTGCCGGTAGCACTCCAAAAATATAAGTGCTATGGTCTGTTCAATTAACTTCGAGGTCCGGTTTTTTTAATTAAAGTATTAAAAAAATATACGTCTTTCGAAAAAAATCACGAAAGAAAAGTTGTTATTCATTCTTGGACCCAACAAGACCATGGTGCAACTTGAAAAATATATTTCTTCTTTGGTTTTTTATTCAATTACACTGATTTTTATTGGGAAAAATAACGACAAAAAACTGGGGTCCAGTGCATGTGACTTTTGACTCTGAAACCTTGATGGCAGACCCATTCATGAATTAGGGGCGCTTTAAAAGTATGTTATACGAACAAATTATTGATATGGACCTTGCTGATTCAGGTGTTTGCGCGTGCACTAATGCATGGGAGTAAATGAATCGTCATTGAAATACGGGTGTCTGGAAAATAAAAGGACCTAAGACGAAGAACTAAACCAAAGACCTAAGCCATAAGACTAAAAATACTTAGTCGTAGAATGAAATTCATGTCTTATGTCTCGGTCTTATGTTTCCAGACACCCTATAGGGTGTCTGGAAAACAAAGGACATAAGAATAAGACTAAAAGTACTTAGTCGTAGAACAAAATCGATGTCTTATTGTCTGGTCTTTGTTTCCAGATCGGTGTGTGGGTGTCTGGAAAACAAAGACCTAAGACATTAAATTCAAAATACTTCGTGGAACAAATCGATGTCTTATGTCTTCGGATTTTGTTTCCAGATCCGTGTGTGGGGTCTGGAAAACAAAGGACCTAAGACATAAGACTCACAACAAAAAAATAGTCTTAGAACAAAATCGATGTCTTATGTCTTAGATCTTAGGTCTTTGTTTCCCAAGATCCCTGTTGGGTGGGTGTCTGGAAAACAAAGACCTAAGACCATAAGACTCACAAAATACTTAGTCGTAGATAGAACAAAAATTCGATGTTATTAGTCGTCTGTCTTTGTTTCAGATCCGTTGTGTGGGTGTTGAAAACAAAGACCTAAGATAAGACTAAAAAAAATAGTCGTTAGAACCAACTCGATGGTTTATGTCTTCGGTCTTTGTTTTCCAGATCCGTGTAGTGGGTGTCTGGAAACCAAAGACCTAAGACATAAGGACTCAAAGATGAACAGATATAAAAGGAGGCATGTCAATCACTCAACCAATTAATCATTCATTCCATCTATCAATCTTCCACTATTCATTACTTCCAAGATAAAAAATACTTAGTCGTAGAAATAAATTCATGTTATTCGGTTTTGTATGTTCCAGATCCGTGTATGGGTGTTGGAAAACAAAGACATACGACTCCAAATATGACAGTATAAAATGAAATCAATGTCAATCACTCAACCAATTTAACATTCATTCCCATTATCAATTCTTCACTATTTCATTACTTCAAGACTCACGAGTGCATCAATGATGCAGAAACCAATCAATTGGGATGGTTAGGGAATGAATAGTTGTGGGGTCATAGTCATGTAAGGGTCACTTACAGGTTAATGACATATAGCCCATGGGTATTCCCAGTGGTTATCTGAGCAGTTTGGGCTATATATAACTTGGAAGAATGTTTGAATGTTGGGTCAAAGGTCAAGTAGGTCATTGGAGGTCAAAAGGGCATATGGGCCATAAGTGGGCATTCTGTGCATCCCATATAAGATGCTGGACGGTTGGTTTCTTAGATAGTAGTTTACTAGCGGTCCTTGGAGTGGAAATCACCGGTTTTGCGATCACATGGATTGAGACTCTAAGTTTTGCGGTTCATTTGCCTTGAATGACCCCTGATGTCCTTTGATCATCGAGCTTTAAAATTTTCATCAACACAATCGCCCCCGCCCCCGCACCCACCCAAGTTTCACCTGGATACATTAAAGTTTACCCATTTGACCTCCTTTGACCTTGGATGACCCTGTGGATGACCTTATGAACTTAAAGATTTTTGGCATCAAGGTTCATGTCCATACACCAAACACAATGTTTACACCATGTGACCTTGATCTTGAATGACCCACGATGACCACACTAGTGAGATACCTGCTAGATGAGTATACTGGAATGTATTTGACTAATTAGTGCCCAGGTGCTTCATATCCATACGACAAAGCCATGGGTATCCTTTTTTTTTGGAAAGCAAGGCCAAGTTACCCAATATGGCCCTATTATAGCTTTGACCCAAAATAACCCATCGAAAACGTGACCACAAAACAAGTACGGCGAAACTCTACCAACATACAAAAAAAACTATATCCATGGTCAAAGCCCGGCAAGTACCGATAACGACCCCGGGAAAGACTTTGATCCAAAAAGGCCCCCGAAAACGTGACCACAAAACTGTTGTACGGTGAAAAACTACCACCACATCAAAACTCATATCCATACGTAAAAGACGGCCAAGCGACTCCAAAATCGATCACCTGATGACCTTTGACCCCCAAATGACCCCTCCAAAAACGTATCACAAAACTTGTTATGGCAAAACTCTACCCACATTACCAAAACTCATATCCATATATCAAAGCACGACAAGATAATGACCCCTGGATGCCCTTGACACCAAAATTGACCCCTGGACTCGAAAACATGACCACAAACTCGTACGGCAAAACTACCACCATACAAAACTCATCATATATCAAAGCACGGCCAAGTACCGATAACGACCCCTAGATGACTGTGACCCAAAATGACCCCTGAATGTGACCACAAACTTGTAGCGTAGAAACTCTAACCACCACATCAAAACTCATATCCATAAGGTAAAAGCACGGCCAAGCTACCGAAAAAAAACGATCCCTTGAATGACTTGACCCCCAATGACCCCTCGAAAACGTGATCCAAAACTTGTATGGCAAAACTACCACCATCCAAAATAATATCCATATATCCAAGAACGCGATACGACCCCTGGATGACCTTTGACACCCAAAATGACCCCTGGCCCTCAAAAGCACGGCCAACGTTATCCAATAACGACCCTGAATGACCGTTCCAGAGCTTGGCAACATTGACGATTTGGAAAATAGGGAGATTTGATCTTGGAATAGGGAGATTTGATTTGGAATCAGGGAAGATTTGACCTTGGAATCAGGGGACCATTTTTTTTTGAAATTAGTGAGCCATTACCTAGGTCTCAGACGGATCACACGCCAATGGGATACTGTCTTAAAGATCAATTGTGAAAGTTCCAAATTAAGGAACTCAGTAGGAACTTAGTCCATTTGCATTTTTTTAAAAGAATGAAATGAAAGGTTGAACGTAAAAAAAGTCAACTTGAAAGGTTCGTAAACTGAAAACGGCGACACCTACCTCATTATGAACGCCTCATGAGATAGAGCTCTTTAAATTAAAGCTTTCCGTAAAAAAATTGACAGGGCACCGCCGTATAACAGCCCCCATTTAAGAATGTCAGTAAGGAAACGAAGTCCATAAGAGATTTAAAAAAATATTGAAATGAAAATGTTGAAGTTAAAGTCAACTTTTAAAGGCTCATAACTTGGAAAACGGAGCCACTACAAACATAGAAACTGCATCATGAGATAGCGCTCTTTAAAATAAAGCTTCCCTGAAAAAAATACAGGGCTCCGCGTCTGAAGCCCCCTTTAGGGAAATGTTCAGTGGGAACAAGTCCCAACCACGGCACTAAAATAATCTATAACCTAACACTTTGCATTAATAGCAATATGAGGCGCAATATTCAAAAAAGGCAAACTGCAAATCAAAACAGGTTATTATCTTGTAGGCCTATCCACTTTGCACCAATGGAGTAAGTAACACTTTAGAGACACACATCACTAATGTAGGGCAATTTGGGTTCTCTCTTCGTACTTTGCCGATTATTCTTTGAGACTTGTTTGCAATCCCGAGCCGGTTATTAACATAACTTTCTAAAAGGGCTTTCTGGATCATCTGGTATACATCGTTTCAAGTAAACATTTCCTAATTGACATTGAAAGTTTCAATTCAAGTTGTAAGCACTTTAGGCATTGACCTTACTAAACAAACAGGCCATGGTCACACGTACCTTAGGAAGAGGGAATATTTGAACAAAACATTGTTTTAACATATCTTATATTTTTAAATTCCAAGTCAGCCTCTTATTGTAAATAAACAGAAGTTAACTTTAAAAATAGTATTAATTTAATCATTCTCATTATTAGAACTCAAGGTTTAAGTCATTTACCACAATTCATTTCCCACATTCCATGTGAACAAATTCAAGGCGTGCAAAAATGTTGATTGTTGGTTGGTTTGTTTACATTAAATCTATTCAAGTCAAATGAAACTGGCCACTTGTGTTTGACCTCAGTCCCTGGTAAGCCCTTTGGCATGCTTGGTAGTATGGTAAACATGTCACTTTTTTTGTTTCATTTCGCCGAGAAAACCCCACTAGAACCGGTAATAGGTGCACACATAAACCAATAGCATTCAGTAAGAAAGAGACAAAGCGCGCATCAAATGATGTCCAAAAAATTGACAAGTAAAGATACAAAGTACGCAAACTGATCACCGTCACTGAATTTTAAAAAATCAAAGCCCACACGAGATTCCCCATGTTTGACTTCATAGCGCAGCTTTCGTCAAAAAATGCAATAAAAACGCCCCCCGACTAGTAGAGAAAATAAGAACATGCCGCTCTCGATAGCAACAACCATCAATGAATTGCTGGTTAAAAAATAATTAGTCGTAGAAATAAATTAATGTCTTATGTCTTCGGTCTTATGTTTACAGATACGATGTGGGGGTTGTCTGGAAACTAAGAACATAAGACATAAAGACTCCTCAAAATACTTAGTCGTAGAACAAAATCGATGTCGTCTGTCTTCGGTCTTTTTTCCAGATCGGTGTGGGATGTCTGGAAAACAAAGAACTAAGACTAAGACTAAAAAAATATTAGTCGTGGAACAAAATCGATTAGTCTTATGTCTTCGGTCCTTGTTTTCCAGATCCGGTGTGGGGTGTCTGGAAAACCAAGACCTAAGACATAAGACTCACAAAATACTTAGTCGTAGAACAAAATCGATTGTCGGATGTCTTCGGTCGTTTGTTTTCCAGATCAGTGTGTGGGTGTCTGGAAACCAAGACTAAGACCTAAGATTCACAAAATACTTAGTCGTAGAACAAAAATCGATGTCTTATGTCAGTCTTCGGTCTTTGTTTTCCAGATCCGTGTGTGGTGTTGTGAAAACAAAGACCTAGACATAAGACTCACAAACAATAATTAGTCGTAGAACAAATCGATGTCTTCTGTCTTCGGTCTTTGTTTTCCAGATCCGTGTGTGGGGTGTCCGGAAAACAAACGACCCTAAAGCATAAGATTAACAAAATATTAGTTCGTAGAACAAATCGATGTTCTTATGTCTTCGGTCTTTGTTTCCAGATCGTGTGTGGGTTGTCTGAAAACAAAGACATACGACATAGGACTAAAAAATACTTAGTCGTGGAACAACAACGATTTGTCTTATGTCTTCGGTTTTGTTTTCCAGATGCCGTGTGTGGGGGTCTGGAAAACCAAGACCCTAAGAAATAAGGACTAAAAAAAATACTTAGTCGTATAACAAAATCGATGTCTTATGTCTTGGTTCTTTGTTTTTCCATATCCGGTTGTGGGTGTCTGGAAAACAAAGACCTAAGGACATAAGACTAAAAAATACTAGTAGTGGAACAAAAATCGATGTCTTATAGTCTTCGGTCTTGTTTTCCAGATCCGTGTGTGGGTGTTGGGAAAACAAGGAACCTTAAGACATAAGACTCAAAAATAGTCTTAGAAAAAAATCGAGGTTCTTATGTCTTCCGGTCGTTGTTTCCAGATCCGTAGGCGTGTTGTGGGCGTATGGACAACAAAGACCTAAGACATAAGACCAAAAAATAATTAGTCGTAGAACAAATCGATGTCTTATGTATTTGGTCTTTTTTCCAGTTCCGTGTGTGGGTGTCTGGAAAACAAAGACCTAAGACATAAGACCAAAAATTACTTAGTCGGTAGAACAAAATCGAGGTCTTAGTTTCGGTCTTTGTTTTCCAGATCGTGTGTGGGGGTCTGGAAAACAAAAGGACCTAAGGACATAAGACTAAAAAAAATACTTAGTCGTAGAACAAAATCGATGTCTATAATTCAATCAATCAGGTTAAGCATTAAATAAAATAAAATCAACCTTTGGTCCGCCTTTGTTAAACAATAACTTAGAAGGAGCTGAAAGGTGATCGATATCTGGCAGGGGCTCTGACAGTGACAATTTTTCTAGTTCGCCATTTTGCGTGTCTTTATGGGCAAACAATTTATCCGTCAATGCTGCTGAAATTAACTGATGTGCAGCCCTGCAGTGGGTGCGAAAATTGTGGCTACCCCTTTCATATTCATAGACCGGCTCTCGTAATGCACATTCAGGAGATCCGTATGTCATGAGTTGTAAATAACCGTAGGTTTTTATATTGTGACAGAATACGCTACATGTCTCCTTATTACGCACAATGAAAATCACAACTTGGCTCTGGACTAGGCAGCGCTCACGAGGGAACATGTTCGGGTGAATCACTGCCCCTTCCCTTTATTGTTAATTCGTGTTTAGGTTTGGTTTAGGTTTAGACACAATATATAGCATCTGGAAACGTAAGACCGAAGAAGTAGATCAATGCCTCATCAGAATAAAGGAAAAAAAAGGTCAGTCTCTTGAAGGGCGCTTTATTAAAAAGCGCCCCATTGCCAGCGACAGAGATTGGTGGCACAAGCATCATTTTAATATAGCAAACTCACAAAATATTCCCAAAATAGATTATCAGTACTGCTAACCACAAACCTGAATTGGGAGTTATTTTCACATAAAATGTGTTCCGACGGAAACGGTTCTGGTTGCGCGGCAGGTTACAAAGTAAATTGTCAAGAAATAGTCCATGTTTTATTAAAGGGTTATGTCGTGATTTCAGCCCCTTCTGTTTTATTACTATTCACTAGATATCTCTGTAAGAAAGCTTATTCACAAAATGTGAGGTGATCCCGATATTGCGGTTTTGCGTTATCAGCAATTGCTTGTTTCCCATGGTCCCATTAGCCACTGTGCTGTAATTTCTGTCCGCTTATGGCCAGTAAAGACGAGCGATTGCCGACTTTGCACGTGAGATTAGGTCAGTGATTTACAAAGGCTAAAGGTTCATATGATATTGAAATCTCAATTTTTTGGTAAGTCGGGGGGGCAAGGTTGTGGATCACGAAATCCCCTTTAAAACAATCATTAACATTACATTGATAAAACATGCATGATAACGTGTAGGATGTACAAATGATGTTTATACAGTTTGATTTTTTTCAATATTGCCTTTAATTGGTTGGAATGGCCTGGGAATTGAATTAAAAGCAATAATGGCACATTTTTGAGAGCGCCCCCATTTTCAAACTTTGCTATTTTTGCACAGTTACGTGGTAATTGTCTAGAAACTATACCTGCCGAACGAGAATGCTAAAAAAAATGCGTATTTATAACACCCCAAAATAGCGATTTTTTTGTAATTAGAAATTGGGATTCCCGATTGGACTAACGGCCAGAACTGGAAATGCTAGTTCCCTTTATGTCCGTCCATGATGTGAAATAGTGCCACCTCGAGGAATAAACCTCTAACTTGACTTGCCCGAATATTAAAACCAACTTAAGAGCGTAGACACGTACATGGCGCTATTCCCGGCTATTCACACTTGAAAGGCCCGTTTCCAGCAAAGGCAGTTGAATTATTATCGGGGACACCCGATAATAATTATTCTTAGTACAAAATACTTCGTTTGTGACCCATAGACATTTTCGAGATTAACCATTCACAGGTATTAGTTTACTAGCCAGTTACATGCAAACAGTGATAAAAATCTCCAAATTTTGAAAAATTGGGGGCGCCCGCCCTCAAAAAATGTGATAATATTGCTTAACACATATACATTAAAACTCATGGATCTCCTTCTCGAAATCTTTTTAAACGAATAATCACAGTTGATTGATGATTGATTGATTGATATTGTTGTTTAATATTGATGATTCATGTTGATGGAATGAAAGATTATTGAGTGATTGGTTGAGTGAATTGACAAGTTTCCGGCCCTTCAGGGAATAATTTAGTTACAATAATATAAAAAAATTGCAAACACACATTGACAAACGCATTCAACAAATGTTACAATATAAAATATTAATAAAGTAGGGTAATCCCGAACAGAGCGATTTCGCTATATTGCGAAAGGAGGGAGGACCGTGTTACCAACCTATGGTGTAGCTGCCTTTGGACTTAAAGGGGCATTTCGTGATCCACAGAGCTCGTCCCCCCGACTTAGCTAAAAAATCTTGAGATTTTTATTAATCATATGAACCGGTAGCCTTCGTTTATGTGTGCCTTATCTTACGTGCAAAATCGGTCCACTCGGTGAGAAAAAAATCACAATTTTTTTTTTTTGTTTTGTTTATTTCTGTCCGTAAACGGACAAGAAATTACAGCACAGTAGCCTATGGGACCTTGGAAACGAGGGTAAATGCTCATAACACAAAAACCGCAAGATCGGATGAGGGGCTTCAAATTGGAGAATAAGCTTTTTCTCAAGGATCTCTAGTGATAGTAAATAAACAGAAGGTGCTGAAATCTTGAAATGCACCTTAATTCCAAATGTAAACTGACCAATATGGAATCTCGCACATTCTCGACGAGAATTACAAAAAAACACTTTTAGTGAAAATGAATATTCATACAGTGTTATATTTCTGGATGGACATATCAGTTCTACAAGAGATGAGAGAAAGCGGGTTTTTAAATAGTTTAATAGGACTAAGGTTCCTTCACAATTAACACTTAAGGACCAGGGTTTTCACTCCCGTTGTGCCAAGGGGGGTTCCATCCCCCCTAAGGAAACACTTTCATGACGAGAATTTTTGCACAAAATCATACCAATGGGAAGGGTCATAAGACAAACCCGCCAAATCAGCAATAAAAAATGAAATTTGGTATTTTGGCTGACAAATTAGGGCCACAACATTGTTTCAAAACATGCGAAATGGGGAAAAAAGACGGACAATTCATATGAGCCTTGCCTCTACATAACACAATTAAACCTTTTTATGTTGATATTATTCGAGAAGACCTAAATTACATATATTTTTTTAACACAAAACAACCGTTTTTGGGACTCCTGATTGTAGGATGTTGCAAAATACACGTCATTTGCCCATAGAAGTTCAAAGGTTTGGCAAAGTCACATGATGAATTGTTTTCAGCAATATAGGGTAATTATTTTAATTGTTACAGACACTATCAGTGATTGCTAAATCAGCAAATCGAAAAAAAATCATCAAAAATCAGATTTGCATGTTACGTACAAGTACAGGTATCCTACATACCCTGCAAATATGATAAGCCAAAGCAACCTTATAAGGCCAGAATCGGAAATTTTAGTCATACTGTCCGAACGGGACACTTACTAAACACGTAATTGAATGGAGAATTGTCTCTTGGAACACTGCCGTTTTTATTCCTTTTCTTTCAATTCTACAGCTGGAAAAGGAAGTAACTTATGAGAATCTACAAGACTTATCCTGCACTTTGAAGCTATGCATGCAAATTCACATATTTTCAAATCACTGGATAGTGTCTTTAACTGTATGTGTGAACTCTATCAGCAAAAAAAATTGCTTTGGTTCTCGGTTTTCTTATTCTTATTTTTAAA
The DNA here is from genome assembly GCA_023653785.1 of Ophioderma brevispina. NCBI lineage: Eukaryota > Metazoa > Echinodermata > Ophiuroidea > Amphilepidida > Ophiodermatidae > Ophioderma > Ophioderma brevispina. The sequence goes on along the minus strand of JAMKCH010002913.1, from coordinate 16,242 downwards.
AATATTCTCGATGACTTCCGTTAGTGCCCAAGGGGGGGGGTCAATGGGACCCCCACTAATTAACTCAATTTTAACGGCTTTGGCCGATTTTAATTATTTTGGTATGAAGAAGCACACTTAAAAGCCGACACTGACAAAAAAAAAAATCGGCGCCAAATCCCAAGCGTATAAAGGCCGGTCAGCGAGAAGGAAACACCATTTGGGGGGTCCATCGACCCCCCCGGTCACTTAAGTGTTAAAATCATGACACAGGGGGTTGATTGAAAAGGAACGAGAATACAAAATTCACCAGAAGAAAAAAATGTGTATATTAGTTAGAGTTTTGCTTACTTTTGATTGATATGATTATCTTGACCAACCTTGTTGTACCATGGACTTATTGCCTTCAATCGAATGGTGAGTCGGCATTACCCGACTTACATGTACACATTCAACAAAAATTACAAATTAAAAAGTAAACATTAAATGATCTATAATAAAGTAAATGGTAGTTTAAAAGAGCATATAGACCCCCCCCAAAATTTTTCATCTAAATCTCAAATTGATAAATAAGTTGATTTGATTAGCTTTCTCTTAATTCAGTATTGTTCTAATTGACATTGAGATCTTTTATATCTGTCAGATTTGAGTCTTAGGTCTAGGTTCTTTGTGTTCAGACACCCACCCACACACGGATCTGGGGAAAACAAAGACCGGAAGGACAGACCAGACATGATTTTGTTCAAAGGCTATTTTTGGAGCTATTGTCTTAGGTCTTTGTTTTCCAGATTCCCACACACGGATCTGGAACAACACAGACCGAAGCCATAAGACATCGATTTTGTTATACGACTAAGTCTTTTTTTTAGTCTTAGGTCTTTGTTTTCCAGACACCCACAAACGGATCTGGAAAACAAGACCGAAGACATAAGACATCAGATTTTGTTATACGACAAAGTATTTTTTTAGTCTTTAGGTCTTTGTTTTCCAGACACCCACACACGGAATTGGAAAACAAAGACCGAGGACATAAGACATCGATTTGTTCTAAGACTATTTTTGAGTCTTATGTCTTAGGTCTTTGTTTCTTCCAGACCCCACACACGGATCTGGAAAACAAAGACCGAAGATATAAGACATCGATTTTTTGTTCTACGAATAAGTATTTTGTGAATCTTAGTCTTAGGTCTTTGTTTCCAAGACACCCAAACACGGATCTGAAAACAAAAGACCGAAGACATAAGACATCGATTTTGTCTACGACTAAGTAATTTTTTGGTCTTATTAGTTTAGGTCTTTGTTTTCCAGACACCCACACACGGATCTGGAAAACAAAGACGAAGACTAATTAAGACATCGATTTTGTCTACGACTACGTTAATTTTTTGGTCCTTATGATCTTAGGTCTTGGTTTTCCAGACACCCCCCACGGATTGGAAAAACAAAGACCGAAAGCATAAGACATCGAGCGGTTGTTCACGACTAGGATTTTTTTTTAGTCTTAGTCTTAGGTCTGTGTTTCCAGACACCACACACGGATATGGAAAACAAAGACGAAAGACATTAAGACATCGATTTGTTCCAACGACTAAGTATTTTTTTTAGTCTTATGTCTAGGTCTTTGTTTTCCAGACACCCACACACGGATCTGGAAAAGCAAAGACCGAAGACATAAGAATCGATTGTTCTAAGACTATTTTGTGAGTCTTATGTCTTAAGGTCTGGTTCCAGACCCCCCACCCACGAATCTGGAAAACAAAGACAAGAAAGAGAAATAAGACATCGATTTTGTTCCACGACTTAAGTAATTTTTTAGTCTTATGTCTTAGGTTTTGTTTTCCGGACACCCACACACGGATATGGAAAACAAATGGACCGAAGACATAGACATCGATTTTGTTCTACGACTAAGTAATGTTTGATTCTTATGTCTTATGTCTTTGTTTCCAGGACACCCACACACGGCTCTGGAAATCAAGCCCGAAGCCATAAGACATCGATTTTGTCACGACTAAGTATTTTTTTTAGTCTTATGTCTTAGGTCTGTGTTTTACAGACACCCACACACGGATCTGGAAAACAAAGACGAAAGACTTATAGGACATCGATTTTGTTCTACGACTATTTGGAGTCTTACGTCTTATGTCTTTGTTTTCCAGACACCCACACACGGATCTGGGAAAAAACAAAAGACCGAAGACATAAGACATCGATTTTGTCTACGACTAAGTAATTTTTTGGTCTTATGTCTTCGGTCTTTGTTTTCCAGACACCCAACACACGGATTATCTGGAAAACAAAGACCGAGAAATAGACATCGTTTGGGTCTACGCTAAGTAATTTGTTGGTTTATGTCTTAGGTCTTTGTTTTCAGGACACCCCACACAGGATCTGGAAAACAAAGACCCAAGAAATAAGACATCGATTTGGGTCTACGGATCTAAGTAGTATTTTGTGAGTCTATGTCTTAGGTCTTTGTTTTCAAGGACAACCACACACGGATCTGGAAAAACAAAAGGACCGAAGACATAAGACATCGATTTTGTTTATTACGACTCAGATATTTTTTTTAGTCTTGTGTTTAGTCTTGTTTTCAGACACCAACACCACGGATATGAAAACAAAAAGACCGAAGACATAAGACATCGATTTTGTTCACGATAAGTAAATTTTTTAGTCTTTATGGTCTTAGGTCATGGTTTTCCAGACACACACACACGGATTGGAAAACAAAGACGAAGACATAGACATCGATTTTGTTCTACGACGAAGTAATTTTTTAGTCTTATGTCTTAGGTCTTTGTTTTCCAGACACCTATAGGGTGTTGGAAAACATAAGCCGAAGACATAAGACATTATTTTTTTTATTTTTTTTATATCTGTCATATTTGCGTGTTATGTCTTAGGTCTTTGGTCGTAGGTCTTCGGTCTTAGGTCTTATGTTTCTAGACACCCGTTGAAAACGATACTTTAACAGAGTCGGTCTTTTTTATTCATTTGGTTATTGAACAAAGAATCATTACAGCTCTCCTGTATAAAAGCCTCCATCAAGTTAATGCCGTTGATCATTCAATATCCATCTCGTTGGTATTGCAAAACTTCAGTGCAAATAACAACGGTTCGGATTTGTTCCTTTTGAACAAAGTTGAGAATTGGCAGACAATATTGATCGTGAATCATATCTCCGACGATAACCTTTTACTACCTTCAAAGTGGAGTCAATGGAACCTTCCACAAAACGTACTTACTAATGGTACCAAACATTATTCGCTCCTTTTCAAAACGAGGGTGAAATACTAAGATTTCAATAGATTTTGAAGGTTTAAATTGTTCCATTCCTTTTGTAATGTAAAACACGTCTTAGGTCCAAAGATACCCAACAAACTTTCTTTCGTTGATTTATCAGCAGAAGGGGTATTTTGAATGAAATAATTAATAAAAAAACAGACATCTAAGTTAATTGAACAGACAGTAGAAGAGGGTGTTTGAATGTCTGATTTGCATCGCTTCGCAGTCCTGCCGCCAAGCGTTAATACGTTGATCCGATAATTAATGTTTGCTTTCTTGTCGGAGCGTATATAATAACTTGATTGGTCTTCATTAGTAACGCCGCTCTCACTGTGCACGACGAAACCCTTGATAACCAATTACACACGGGTCACCACATTTACAAACACACAAATGTATTTTGAAAAATTAATCTATTTTAAAAAAAAAACTTCTTTTAAACATTTTAATTATTAAAGTCAACATATGCATGTTAGAATAACTATTTTACTTCACACAGTATAATTCCTATAACTGTCACACAGATCATTCAATTACTAGTACTTATTATTTCGATTACGGGAATTCGAGTATTTCCACATGATACACATAAATCACGCACAAACATTTTTAACACATCTTTCTGAGTGCGAAACTGTAGGAAGCTTAGTAACTTAATATTGATCTCACTGAGAGATAATAAATAATAAACAATTCATAGCTAGACAAACCAGAAAGCTATAGAACGACAATCACTTTACTCTTTGAGACTTTTACAGATAAAATAGCGATGTAGAAGGTTTCCAAAAATTAAGTTATCTATATGTACCCCAACGTGCATATCAGCGGTAGACATGAATCGCTTCCATCCGCGAACTTATCCGCTAACAGACCATTTCAGGTTGCGCCTTCTGTCATGTATACTTAACGGTATATGCGCTCACACCGACAGATAGTAGGATATGGTTAGCACGTGTGTTTTATATGTGTTATTACTGTGTTTTGCTCATAGCAAATAATAAAACAATTTCATGACTGGACAAAAAGAATTTATAGGGCGGACAATCAATTAAACTCCCTAAGGCTTTTTAACAAATATCGCCTGTAGGGTTCCCAGAAAGTTATTCATGCGCAACCCTGGCTGCTATACCTAGAGATCGCTTCCGTGAACTTGCCGGCATTACGACAGGTCACGTCGCGCCTTCCATCAGCCCATTCCAGGCATACTTCACAGTAATCTCATCCCCGAAACGGTATGCATATTAATTTTATATGTTAGTTATACTGTATATCACTAAACTGAATACTGTTTTCAGTTACAATTTTGGGGTTTCACGGTTGTTTTTTTTTTCGATTATTATTTGTGCCATATTTGGTGTATTTATTACCGGCTCTTTGTAAAACTAACTGCGTCCGCCTTCTATTGGCCTATAACGGTATAGCTCTTGGAACCAGTGTCAAAACCAATAAAGAGTTTGGAATTTGAATACTTTTGGAAATCTTAACTATTTGAACACTTTTGTGTATAGGGACTTGTGTAGAAAAGGACCCTTTTTTCTGTGAAAATACGCCTGATGCACAACAGAAAGAACGCTGTGCTGTAATAATTTACGAATGATCGGCATATGACAAAAACGCTGTAGTAAACACTACTTTACGTGAGGCATGGGAAATCCATCCATAGGACAACAAGCAAATTATACATTTTCATTGTACATTTTTCGTTTTGTTTGTTTATATGCAATTTCTACTTGACATTTATCATACTATTATTATAACTTATACAATCCATCACCGAATATAGCGAACAAGTACCAAGTTAGTTTCCAATATTTCCCTAAAACAGGACGTAAATGGTTTTTTTTTTTTGTACTGAATAGCATTTTCCCCCAGAAATGCTTCAAATAATTTCCAAAGGTTGGTTAAATTCTTTTGCAAACATGTTTAATGTTAATATTAAGATGAACTGTATTAGTGCCAAAAAGAAAAAAAAATTGTCTTAGTGTTTTTACGTATTTTAAATTGCTATAGCACTATGCGTTTATGTCAAAAAAGCTGTGGCGGTTTTTTTTACTGCGTTATAGAACATTATACTATTTCGGCCTTTTACTGGCCAGATTCTCTTTTTTTCTTTCTTTTTTTGTTCAGAGTTTTAAAAAAAACATGTTCTAAAGTTCTTGCAAATCCTTGAAAAAAAGAAGAAAGAAATCCGGTTAAATGTGAATTTGTTTACGCCATGTATATTTTGTTAAAGTTTTATATCATTTTACTATCTTTTGTTCTAGGGCCTCGTCTAAAATTATTTTATTTGAAACTGTTAAAATTTTCAAGTACAAGAGCATTTAAACAAGTAAAGAAACTTCGATTAAAACCCGTAATTTGTTATATCTTTTTGGTTTGTGCCAGTGGGAATTGTTGTTTTGACTTCAGTTTTTACGTTGATTTTGTTTAATATCAGCTTGACAAAGACACTTTATCGAAAAATATCCAATGAACAATAATTCAATGTTCGGAAGTCGGGGCCAACATTGCTAATCCCTACAACCTTAAAAGTTGAGTGTCCTCCCCCAGCTCTAACCCTGCTACTCTCTCATACTCACTCTCCCTATCTCACTCTTTGTCCACTTTGTAATTTCTTACAGCCCCCACCAATTTTCCAACATGTACAGCAATTATGTTTTAAATATATCAAACCTGGACTGATTTTTTCTCATTTACACCATTTTTTTTGATTAAAACTACATTTGTCCCACAGCAAAACGCAATATTATAAATGTTATCATAGGCCAAAAGTACACATTTTCAATTTATGTCAAAATAACAGCAAAGGGCCAGATCAGGTCTAATTGAAATTGGGCTGCTCGCAACCCAGGACCACCTGAAGGTCATCAACCTCTTATCATTGGGGCTGTATTGACCGATCAATTATCACTTGTAAGGGTTTGCGAAGTTTGCACAAATCGGTTTGCTTTAGCACAGAGCCGCATCATCTTTTGCGTAAGCTTATGAAAATAGTTTGAGTAAGAGGCTAATAAAAACTTGCATCGTGCCTGATGCAGTCAGTAGCCCACTGGAAGCCGCGGCCTTAGTTAGCTGATCCGGGGCCGCGTGTATCCATGATACGCCGGCTCCTAACATGTGGCCCACTTTTTTTAGGCGCCAATTGTAGTGATAAGGCGATTAATGCATCATATTCTTCACACCTCTAACATGTCAGAAGTAGACCAGGGCTCGTTTCTTCGTCTTGAGTATGAGGCAGCAGCTAAAAATTGTGTAAACGGTGAGCCAGCTCACTGTTTGATTGGTTGGGGTTTAGAAGTCTTGTCCCCCGGTGGACGAAAGGTAGGGCACTCTTGAATCTGTTGAATCCGAAGTCTGTGATGGAGAATCCCCAAACATCGGCAGGCTGGCGATGGCCCCGCCCCATCGGTGCATATTGCTGTTGATACGATCGACTCCTGTGGCACCGTTGATGGCACATCATCTACAGACCTTCTGAGGTTTATCGACCGTATTCATATTACTTCACCCCCAGACATTTGGAGTGGACAAGATGCATCATTCCAGGGACTTACAATACATTCAGCTGTTAATCGATCCATGTTTAGGCGATTGCCCGGGTATCATTGACAGGTGAATGTATTGTATACTGGAATGGCGTCTATGAGTGTGTTTCTACTAAAACTATACTACTGCCGACACGGCAAAAAGCGGCCTTTGCTGACCCGCTATGGACCCTGCTTTTTCCGCTATCTCAGCTGTTTCTATTGAAGGGACATCCCGGTATGTGGCATGCTCGACTGCACTTACCGCTATCATGCTTTCGACGGATCCGGTCGGGGTCACAATATTTCCCCCGGTTCCATGCATTTCTTTCTCTTGAAGAATGTTTTCTACTGGGGACATTTTCCGCGTCGGAAGCGGGTCGATCCGTTATCCTGCTCAGTAGAAACAGCCCGACCCGCGTCAATTTAGGGGTGGGGGGGAGGAGGATACCACCTATAGTACGTTTTCTGAAGAGCGATCTTTGGTGCTTGGATGGGCAGGGATGATGATCAAAAGTAAAGATGTACTGTCTTCTGGTATATATTTGCCAGTTGTCCAAAGATATCACTTTTGTCCAACCTTCGGTCATTTATAATCTGAACAGGTATACTGTCCTGTAAGTAAGTATAAGCTGCCCTCTGCAAACCTTTTACAACCGACCAATTCTGAATACCTTTTGAATTAATGAAGCAGCTATTTTGAGTGTTCAATTTAAAAAGAGCCGGGAATCGAATCATTTGCGTATTAGTTGAAATGAAAAGGCTTTGAAATCGTGACCTGTGAAATCGGCAAGTGAATGGAATCACAAAGCTATAATCTTTTAAAATCAATGGAGTGTGGCTAGTTACCATCATTGCAGAGGCCACATTTCTTTTTTATTTACTTTCTTTCATGAAGATCAGCAGTGGGGTGAGTAAATGTAATCAGGGACAGACTGATGTAACATGGATGTTAATATCAGCGTACAATGGATAGGGTTAACGTAATTATTTTTTGTGGTGGCCTTTTTTCAATCCAATAATTCTATTGATATTTCCCTTGGTAAGTAGCCTCCTCTCCATGCTAATGGAACGGCTTGGCATACATGGTTGGAGTCGTTCTTGGGAAAGGAAAATACCTATAGAGATGAGCATGGGAGTACAATATTAATAGATCAGAATGTGATGCTGTTCGTAGAAATTACTGGTCACGTAATTTCTTTGTTTGTTGAGCTGGGTCATGAGCTCTAAAAATCGATTGTACTACTGAGTTGTTCTCTTGATGAGCTGTATAGAAAATATCGTATAATATACCTGTGCATATGTTGTATTGCTTGTTAAAAGTTGGTTGTGTTCTATGAACAACGGGTGGGTTGTATAACCTTTGAAACATTAACACACCATTAGCCTGCTTCAGTTAAAAAGTAATGTGTAAAAGCCTTTGTAGGCCCACACGTGTTTCATTTAAAGCGTAAATGTGCTCTGTGTCAAAAAAGAGAGGATAAAATCTTATTTGTTTTATAAGCATGAGTTTTAGAAGATTGGCTTCAAAACAGTTGCTATCGCGTGTGCAGACCGCTATTTATCAAGTAGAAACAACCGATAGCGGCATTGCCGTGATGGGCAGGAAATGAGCTAAGCCACCCTGGTAAAGCGACTTCCGCTACGCGCGTTGTTCAAATCATCAGCAGTGAGGCCTATTATTTTCAGATCCGAAGTGAGACAACACAATAAAAGTTATGATGAACAATAGTAATTTTGTACTTTACTTACAACCTAGTTGGTAAGTAAACATCATAAAGGAAATACAAAATAATCTCACACTGTATGATAAGTAAACTTGGGAAAGGCCCTACATGTAAAACACACCTCAGGAGAAAGAAATGCATGGAAATTTCTGGAACGGGGGATATATTGTGACCCCGGCGGGGTCTATCGAAGCATGATCGGTAAGTGAGTCGAGCACATCCACAGACGGTAGGCCTTCAATAGAAAACAGCTGAGATAGCGGAAAGGAAAAAGCCGGGTCCATAGCGGGTCAGCCAAAGCCGCGTTCGTTTTGCGTGTCGCAGTAGAAACACGCCGTACCGCGTTAAAATACCAGATCGGTCTGTTTCTATGAGCTGGATTAAACGGATTTCCCAAATTTCTAGCTAACGGCCTACCATTCAGTCACTGCTATCACTTAAAAGTAAATACGGCTCCTATGGTTCCCGTTTACACGGCGGCTATGGAATCATCACCTCAAAATAGCCCACCTATGTCAGCGTAGACGGCCATATGCTAAACACCCTACTCATCAACACTAGTCTACGACCAATTGTCAGGAACTACAAGAAGTTGGTAAGACGTACACGCGAAGGTTTAACGTTAGAGTGGGTCAAATGCAGCTTATAAGCCTTGAAATATACAGTTATATATTAAAGGGGGATGTCCGATTTCCAAGTATATAAATTTTACTCGTGATAAATGGTCTCACCCAAAAAACCCATCAGTAAGGTTTTGCGGTCGATATTCAATCCCATTTGATGTGACAGCAAGAAACTGTGATTTGTGAGCCCCATAGAGACTCTGTAAAAACTAATATGGTCGACCAAAATGGAGTCCACTTTCGTCTTAACTCACCGAACCAAACATCATTTAGGCCTAAGATTTCACATTTTTCTTATTTTGGGTTAAGTGAGAAAAATAGCAGCTTTCTTTTGATACCAAAATTTCGACCTCTTAAATCCGGCGTCAATTAGGGGGAGGAGGATACCACCAAGAGATGAGCATGAGGGTACACTATAATAGATCAGAAATTTGTGCTGTTTTCGTATTATATAGAAATAAATGGTCGGATATTTCTTTGTTGACGCGGGTTCATGGAGCTCTTAAAATCGATTGAACTACGAGTTATCTTTGTTATAGAGCTGTATAGGAAAATATCGTATAAGAGACCTTGCATACTGTTTTATTGCTGTTAAAAGCTTGGTGTGTTCTATGAACAACGGGTGGGTTTGTAATAACCCTTGAAACATCCACAATTAGCCTGCTTATTAGAAAATAAATGTAAAAGCCTTTGTAGGCCCACACGTGTTTCATTTAAGTCGTAAATGGTCTTCTTGTCAAATAGCGATAAATCTTATTTGTTTTACTAACTAAGCCTGAAGTTTGAAGGTTGGCTTCAAAACCGTGTATCGCGTGTTTTCAACCGCTATTGTCTCCAGTAGAAACAGCCGATAGCGGCATTTTTCCGTGTTGGGCATGAAATGAGGCTAAACCACCCTGGTAAGCGACTTCCGCTACGCGGTTGTTCAATCACAGCAGTTAGGCCTATTATTTTCATATCAAATTGAAACAACATCAATAACGTTTGATTGAACACTTAGTAATTCGTGTACTTTACTTTACAAACCTAGTCCTGGTAGTAACATCCATTTTTTTTAAAAAGGGGGAAAAATACAAAATAACTCAACAACTGTATGATAGTAACTTGGGAATAGGCTACATGTAAAACAAACAAACCTCAGGCGAAAGAAATGCATGGAATTTCTGAACGGGGGATATATTTGACCCGCGGCTGGGTCTATCGAAAGCATGATCGGTAAGTGCATTCTAGAATGCCACATACCGGTATGTACCTTCAATAGAAAACAGCTGAAGATAGTGGAAAAAGCCGGGTCCATAGCGGGGTCCAGCAAAAGCCGCGGTTTTGCCGTGTCGGCAGTAGAAACATACACCGTACCGCGTTTAAATACAGGACGGTCTGTTTCTACTGAGCTGGATAACTGGATTTCCCAAATTTCTAAGCTAAAACGGCTATCCAAATTCAGTCTACGGCTATCACTTAAAATTAAAAATAACGCTCATATGGTTTTCCCGTTACACGGCGTCTATGGGAATCATCACCTCAAAATAGCCAACCTATGTCAGCGTAGACGGCCATAATTGCTACACCCTACTCATCAACACTAAGTTACGACAAATTGTCAGGAACTACAAGAAGTTGTTACGACGTACACGCGAAGGTTTAACGTTAGAGTGGTTCAAATGGCAGCTTTCTATCCTTGAAAGATAATTATATATCAAAGGAGGGATGGTCCTGATTTAAAGTATATAAGTTTTAATCTGATAAAATTGTTCCTTCATCACCCAAAAAAACCCATCTGTAAAGTTTCGCGCGATATTCAATCCATTTTGATGTGACATCAAGAACGTTCATTTTGTGAGCCCCTAGAGTAATCACGCTGTAAAACTAAATTGGTCGACCAAAGTGGGAGTACACTTCCGCTCATAACTCCCAACCAACATCATTGGCCTAAGATTTCACAGGTAAGTGAGAAGAAATAGCAGCTTTCTCTTTGATACCAAATTTTCGACCACTTCCTGTAATTCCGGCGTCAATTTAGGGGGGAGGAGGATACCCTAGATAATGAGCCTGAGAGTACACTATAATAGATCAGAATTTGATGCTGTTTTCGTTTAGAAAAACTCGGTCCGGTATATATTCTACTTTGTTTGACGCTGGGTCATGAGCTCTTAAAATCGATTGAACTACTGAGTTCTTTTGTCTAGAGCTGAAAAAAATATCGTATAATAGACCTGTGCATACTGTGTATTTTCTGTTAAAAAAAGCTTGGTGTGTCTATGAACAAGGGTGGGTTGTAAACCCTTGAACATACCCACAATTAGCCTGCCTTATTAAATAATGTAAAGCCTGTAGGCCCACACGTGTTTCATTTAACGCGTAAATGTGCTCTGTGTAAAAATAGCAGGATACAATTCTTATTGTTTACTAAGGCATAAGTGTTTTGAAGATTGGCTTCAAAACGTGTATCGCGTGTTGCATCCCGCTATTTCACCAGTAGAAACAGCCGATTGCGGCATTTGCCGTGTTGGCAGAATGATTGCTAAAGCCACGCCTGGTAAGCGACTTCCGCTACGCGCGTTGTTCAAATCATCAGCATTTTAGGCCTATAATTTTCAATCAGATGAAACACATCAATAAAAGTTATGATGAACACTTAGTAATTCTGTACTTTACTTTTACAACCTAGTCCTGGAGTAACATCCATTAACGGAAATACCAAAAATAACTCAACACTGTATGATAATTAACGTGGGAATAGGCCCTCAAGTAAACACACCTCAGGAGAAAGGAAATGCCATGGGAAGTTCTTCTGGAACGGGGGATCTTTGTGACCCCGTCTTTTTTTTTTGGGGGGGTCTATCAAAGCATGATCGGTAAGTGCAGTCGAGCATTCCACATACCGGTATGTGCATTCAATATAACAGCCTGAGATAGCGGAAAAACCGGGTCCATAGCGGGTCATCAAAGCCGCTTTTTGCCGTGTCCCCGCAGTAGAAACCGCCGTACCGCGTAAAAAAAAAAAATTAGAAAAAATTACCAGATCGGGCGATGGTCTGTTTCTACTTGATCTGGATAAAACGGATTTCCCAAATTTCTAGCTAACGGCTACCATTCCACCATGTCTACTGCTATGCTATCAACTTAAAAGTAAAAATACGGCTCATAGTGTGGTGTTTTCCCGTTTTACACGGCGGCTATGGAATCCTCACCTCAAAATGCCAACCTATGTCAGCGTAGACGGCCATATTGCTAAACACCCTACTCATCAACACTAATTAACGACAAATTGTCAGAACTAACAAGAGTTGTAAGACGTACACGCGAAGTTTACGTTAGAGTGGGTCAAATGCAGCTTATAAGCCTTGAAATATAATTATAGTATTAAAGGGGTATGTCGCCAGTTAGTATATAAAGTTTTAATCTTGATAAAATGGGTCTTCACCCAAAAACCCATCTGGAAAGTTTCGCGTCCGAATATTTCAATCCTTTTGATGTGACAGCAAGAAAACGTGATGTTTTGAGCCCCATAAGTTCTGGTAAAACTAATATTGGTCGACCAAAATGGAGTACACTTTCGCTGCATAAACTCCCGAATCCAAAAAAAAAACATCATTTAGGCCTAAGATTTCACAGGGTAAGAAGTGAGAAAAATAAGCGCTTGTCTTTTGATACCACCAAATTCGTTCGACCACTTCCTGTAAATTCCGGCGTCATTTAGGGGGGAGGAGGATACCCCTAGAGATGACCGTGGAGTACACTATACTAGATAGATTTTGATGCGTTTTTTCTAGCGAACTCCATGGTCACGGAATTTCCTCTTTGTTTTTAACGCTGGGTCTGAGCTCTTAAAATCGATTGACTCACCGAGTTCTCTGTTAAGAGCTGTATAGCAAATACGTATAATAGACCTTGCATACTGTTGGTATTGCTGTTTAAAACTTGGGTGTTTCTCTGACACAACGGTGGGTTGTATAACCCTTGAAACATACACACAATAGCCTGCTTATTAGAAATAATGTAAAAAGCCTTTGTAGGCCCACACGTGTTTCGTTTTAAAGCGTAAATGTGCTCTGTGTCAAAAAAGCGGATAAATTCTTATTTGTTTTACTACGCATGAAGTTTGAAGATTGGCCTTCAAAACCGTTGTATCGCGTGTTTGTTGCATACCGCTATTTCACCAGTAGAAACAGCCGATAGCGGCATTTGCCGTGTTGGGCAGGAAATGATGCTAAAGCCACCCTGGTAAAGCGCCTTCCGCTACGCGCGTTGTTCAAATCATCAGCAGTTAGGCCTATTATTTTCATATCAGAAGTGAAACAACATCAATAAAAGTTATGATGAACACTTAGTAATTCTTGTACTTTACTTTACACCTAGTCCTGGTAGTAACATCCATTAAAGGAAATACAAAATAACTTAAAAAATGTATGAAACGGATTTCCCAAATTTCTAGCTAACGGCTACCATTCCAGTCTACTGCTATCACTTAAAAGTAAAAATACGGCTCATATGGTTCCCGTTTACACGGCGGCTATGGGAATCATCACCTCAAAATAGCCAACATATGACTTGTGATGTCAGCGTAGACGGCCATATTGCTAAACACCCTACTCATCAACACTAAGTTACCACAAATTGTCAGGAACTACAAGAAGTTGGTAAGACGTACACGCGAAGGTTTAACGTTAGAGTGGGTCAAATGCAGCTTATAAGCCTTAAATATAAGTATATATTAAAGGGGGATGGTCCGATTTAAGTATATAAAGTTTTAATCTTGATAAAATGGTCTTCACCCAAAAACCCATCTGTAAAGTTTCGCGTCGATATTTCAATCCGTTTTGATGTGACAGCAAGAAACGTGATTTGTGAGCCCCATAGAGTACTCTGTAAAACTAATATTGGTCGACCAAAATGGAGTACACTTTCGCTCATAACTCCCGAACCAAACATCATTTAGCCCTAAGATTTCACAGGGTAAGTGAGAAAAATAGCAGCTTTCTTTTGATACCAAAATTTCGACCACTTCCGGTAAAATCTGGGCTTCTGGGGACGAGGCTATTAGCGATCGGTCCATGGACCTTTAACTTGAATTATTAGGCCTAAGTGCGAAAAGACGGTTACAATATTATGCCATACCTTACACTGATTGGCCCTCACTTTACCGCGCATATTGATCCCATCCAAAAACAAACAAAAAAACCCTTAACAAATCGATCACCCAGATGAGAACACAAATTTTAATTTCAGTAATGAAATTTCTTCCACAAAGGAAAAACAAAAAAATGTTGTTTACGAACGTAGAGAGCAAGAAATTTTTTTAGTGTTCTTTTTTTCGTTTGTGGTTTTGCTGCTTTTTGTTCGTTTGTGTTTGTTTTGCGTTTTGCAATAAAAGGCGAAATCTTTGATAGAAAGAGGTTAATTTTGCCGAATTCGTCCTATTGGAATAGGTTCATATTTGGGGAAAGAGTCCACTTTTGACAAAGTTCGCCTACCCATCTTAACCAAGATGGGACACTCCGCCTAAATAACACGGTGAACGATGTAACGCTGCTACGTCATCAAAATCACTACATGGGGAATAGCGCCGACATGCGTCCAGTAGGTAAACTCAAGCAGACGACGGCGGCTGACGCTGCAGAAAGTATACGAATGATAACAAGGAGCCTAGATTTTGAAGCAAATCTTGCATTTAAATATTGAAGACAGAGTGGAAAATGAAATGAAAAAAGGTGTTTGCTATAACTAACATTTATAATAATATTAGGTGAAATGCTAGATCCCTAATTTTGGGCAGTTTTCTACATTTATTCATCTCACCATAAGAGCCCTCGTTGGGAATGAAGTGCAGCACATACATGTCATTGTACTTGTGACCGGAACTTTTGAGTACCTCCATTCTTTTTCCTTTCCCTTTTTTAACAAAGCACTAGTTGGGTCTACGTTAATTGGGTAGCTATGAACCAACTCTTTGCCAATGATATCAATTTATCTATAGATTGAAAGATAAAAATAGATACATATATTTTGAAATTTTATTTTTCAACATTTTAACTTAAAACTTGAATTTTAATCACAATCCCTAGCTGGGACCATACTAAAAGTGTAGTGCTTTGCCATTTTAAGTGTCTAAAATAATGCTTTTAAGTGCCTTTTTCGCCCATGAGAATTTGAATATTTGAAAATATTCTGTTATTTCAGATATCTTTGTGATGAATAAAGCTTATTGAAATCTGACATTAATTAGGCGCGAACTGAGATCATGAAATCTGTAGACTAGTTTCAAGGATTTTATTTGGGAGTGTGGGATTTCGACAAACGTGATTTTTTTAAAGGAAAAAATGGACCCCGTGTCCCTTTGCCCCCGCCCCCCCCCCGCTTGAACATCATAATCAACACCAAGAGAGTACTCTTGTGAAGATTTCCACATTTCCCTTTTTATCAATATATAGAGCAAAAAAATTGACTCTTGCCCCTTTTGTGGCATTGGGGGAAAATAGCATTTAGTTTTTTTTTTTTTAAATTTCACTTCTATAAATATATCAAATGTGATTTTAATTCCCACTACGGGGCTCACAACGGGATGTCATGAGATTTTTCTTTTTTCTTTCAATATATAAAAAATAGTGTCGCTTTATTTTGGAATAGGATTTATCCGGGGGCCTAATGTTTTTCACTGTTACATTCCCAAACCACATTGTGACCCATTATATCCATCGATTTCATTCTAGATATACATGTATACGGGAGAACCCCACGTTAGATTTCAGAGGCAATGGCAGTTTTGTCATTATTACATCTTATTTACTCTCTAATCATGGGGGGAGGGGCATATGGACCTCTTTCTATTCCCTCCTCCCCCATTGATCAACAAGGATTTTTCGCATTTAAAAAAAATACTAAAAAAGCGTCCGATTTCCATTTTTGCCTATGGCATTTGTACAAGCCAACCAATAATTCAACCAATCATCACCTCACCCACATGTTAAATTTGTCCATCAATTTTTATGGAAAAATGAAGTCTTACCTACATCACCTAAAAATTGGTCATGAGCTAGAATTTTGGACATCTGAGACAAACGGGTGCCATACAGTGCATCGTCCATCTACACTAACACTGTG
>JAMKCH010002912.1:0-44957 GCA_023653785.1 Ophioderma brevispina | reverse complement strand
AATCAGTGGCATAACAGGGGTTACTTGTCAGAGGGGGAAAATTCCTGGCTATGAGGCAAATTTTCCCAGTTGGAGGTGATTTTGAAGCAGATTCTCCTGGTTGAAGGTGAAAATTTCCGAGTGAGCAGGCAAAAAGGGGTGATTTAGCATGATTTTCAAGCTCTTCTTCCCATCCCAGTCAAAGTTCTCTGGGGTGGCAAGCTCTCCCCCCCCCCACCGGCTGTTACGCTACTGCTCAGAATGACAGTGTGGGTAGGGTCAGATAAGGCAACCTTTTCAAGAGTGTTGTCATGGCCAAGTGTGCTCCCTACATAACTACTGTCTTTGAGATCACATTCATTGTGAATACACAATAGATCTGACATGTACTTAAAAAAATACAATGTCAGACATGGCAGAAAAAGTTGAAAAAAATCCCACCAATTAGGTAGACTGCTAATTTTAAATGCTACCAGATCAAATATGATGGCAGTAAATTACTAGTAAATCTAACCATTTATTAACTGACTTGCATCACTGGATCATTAGCTCCATTTTGTAGAAATTATACTAAAGCCAAAACAAATTATTGTCCCAGAGATTGCATTTTTGTCCCTTTACTATTTACTTTATCTAGTAAAAAGTTTAGTATTTTAATTATGAAAAGAATCAATTGATCATTTTACTGGTGATTTATTGATGATATTATAATATAGATATTTTATAGGATCAATTATCCTGTAGTTTCTTTATGGGAGATGCCTTCTTTAGATCAATTTAACTCTAAATAGCCTAATGTCGCTATCCTGGGAATTAATCAACATAAGTGCTATATCATATACAATAAATGCAGTACCCTGAAAACCTGGGCCTAATCCAAGACCAGAGGTAGCTGCCACCAACTTTTGACCACTCCTACCTGCAATACATGAATGGTGCTACATGTCTTTGGAAAGCTTTGCTGTATGATCCTTTTGTTGTCTGCTTTTTATGGTCCATTATTTCAATTTGATAATTTTCACATACAATTTTCTTTATAATACTGTGCAAAATATGACCTCAAATGTCATACCAACTGCCCAATCAGGAAACATGGATTAGTCAATGTTACCTTCAATCTTTGGTAAGTGTCTGTGTGTGGAAGACCTGGGTCGCAGGAAAGATGTAATTGTTGTCTTATTTTATTAAAAAATATTTTAAAATTATTTTAAAAATTTATTTAAAAATTATTAAAAAATATTTTAAAATTATTTGCAATAAATAAGGCTCAAAGAAAAGTATTGCTAGTTATTAAACTCCCTATATCTTCCTCAGGACAGTGATGGCATAATCCTGACCAGCTTTTACACAGGGGTCAGGATATGCCATCTTTGTCCATATTTGTGTGTACATGTAGAACTGCTGTTAATTAAGCATGCACTTTTTCAGAGGCATAACAGGGATCATTTATCAGAGGGGGCAAATTCAGAGGGGGCAGATTTTTGTGGTTGGAGGTAAACATTTCCCAGTGAGCAGGCAAAAAAGGGCTGATTTAGCATGATTTTTAAGCTTTATTTTCCTGGTTAAAGCTCCCTGAGGGGGCAACCTGCACCCCAACCCCATTACGCTACTGCACGTTTTACAGGTGTGACTGCCAAATCTTGTGCTTACATCACTGCACAGAGATTCAAAGTATATATTAGCTTTGGCCAAGTTAAATTTTTCTATGAAATAATCAAAATTACAATTTTAGATGCCAACTTCATCTATGTGCACTTTTCCATCAGATTTTGGGCTAGCAGCTTGATGAAAAATGGTTTTTCTTTGGCCTTTTCTGAACCATTTCTAGTAACATTACCAAAATACAGAGTAATTTGCAAGCATGGTTTGACTCTAAAGCCAGTCATTTTACATTTATGTTTAATAATTATTGCTTGATGTTTACAGTAACGGGGCTATAGTTGTGGACAGATGTATTCCTGTTCAGGAAAAAAGAACGAGTGTTTGTATCAGATCTGTATTCATATGAAACAAAGTGAGCTATAGACAGAGATTTGGTAGATTAACAAACGTAGTTTTAAATTCGAAGTAAATGTAGCTTGCAATATAGATGGATGGCATATTTGGTTTATTGTCAAATTACTAGATGCCTTTAGTAATATGTGTTTAAGTCTTTGAGTAATCTACGTTTAAGTAGATGCCAATTGTTTTTTGTGCATGACAGAGGTAAGGTGGGGGCTTATTAAATGGAAATATATATTATTCAATGCTTGAGAAAGATGGCCATTCAGCAGATAACACATGCTTGTTTTTACAATGATAAAGAGACCTTAAACAGTTAAAGCTACAATCAGTTATTTTTACCAAATTCAAAATGCTGAAGAGTGGCTTTAAGTGGCAAATATAATGAAAGTAATATGAAAGTAATATGAAAAGCTTGGATCTAATACATGATATATTTTGTTTCGATGGTACAATAAGGATGGAATTCCAATAGATGAACTTTTTTTTTCTTTCTTTGGTCTTTATTGTTGCTGTTGCTGTTCAATTCTAAAAGTTTGGGGAACCTTTACAAGATATAAAATGTTTCTATTTAATATTTCAGAAGTGGAACACCAACATAGTGTTTGGCCCAGCGCTAGAGGACAGCAAGCTTTTGTAGACGCCACATGTAATTTCTGCTCTATAACCGTTATAGCAACGTGCTAGATTGACAGATGTATTTTGGTTTCAATGCTGGAAATACCAAATGGAACTTGGTATCTAAACATTGTCAATTTTATTCATGCTTACGTAAAAGGGAGCTTTGTGATAGGCATATGTTTTGTTATTCAATACTTAAGTAATACGGAGCCCATTTTCTAGTTAATGTTTGTGCTTAGATTTATCAGCTAAGCTTATGAAAATACAATTTCCATATTCATGCATATCTCTGGATAGCCCTGGTATTAAGTCTATAGATTAGAGGCATAAAAAAAATTGTTTGTTTGGCGTAACCCACCGACCCCTAAATAAACCGCCCGACTCAAATTTTTTATGCAAGTTTAGCACAAAATAAAAAATATTCTGCCGGACCGACCCATTATTTTGCATCCACAATTAAAAAAAATCTTTTTTTTTTACCAACACAAAGACAAAAAATAACAACAAGACAACAAAGCAACTACACAAGTAAAATAAAAAGATCTTTACTTTTAAATCTTAGCATCTGTAATCAATTTTAAAGGTAGAACATTAATATCTTAAAAAATAAAAAAAATCTCACCGGACCGACCCGATCTTTTTTCTCTGTCGCCAAACAAACATATTTTTTTGGTATGCCTTAGCATAACAAATAATAATCTGCTTCATCCAAAAGGACACAAACACATATAATAGAAGTATTTTTGGACCTGAGCTACAAGTGCGTTTGCATAGTCTGATTGGGCCCACACTTGCCTATCAGAGCATTGTGGTATGCTCTGGGCAATTAATTAGTAGCCAATTTATACTTATTAATTCCAACCAAAACAGGACTAAACCCAAAGGTGACGTTACTGTTAAGGTACTGTTGAGAATTAATAATAATAAGGATATAGTTATTTTTGTATTATTATATTGATCCTATTAAAATAATTAGTGCGTTTTAAATCGACTAATTTTTTAATAATTATGCCATTTCAGGACAATGATCATTCTTGGAAAAGAAACGAGTAAAAATAAAAAAATATCCGGCCAAAGGGGATAAGCAACAGACCAATGCCAATTTGACAGGAAAACAGTGTATCCTTTGTTTTAGCATACACTATCCATAAACAGAATAGAATCGTGAACGAGGTGGAAAGGGTTGTAGGGGAGGCGCTGCCAGACTTTAAACTCTATACACAAGGATGCCTAAGCAGAAATTGGCTGATGTGATGGATGATCAAGTAATCCGCTTCATGGACGTTTGCTTGTGTCTCAGCCGAATTCATAGGTCCGGCCGTATATATCTCCCTCATGCTTTGACAGACCGTTACCTTTCCTCCTTTGTACTTCGGCAATTAGGCTCCCACCAATTATAGGACATCGCGGGGGGTGAGCATACCATGAGTCAGGCTTTTACAAGAATATTATTGATTTTTGTATTCTTTGATTAAATGCTCTTTATGTAATTAGTTTATTATTTATATGTCTTTTTTTAAATTTTAGAACAAAAAAGTGAGCTGCGTTTTTTATGTAATACTATAATTGGCAAGTTTAAACCAAATAAAAAGTTATTTCAAACAAAAGAAAAAATAAACTATATTGGAAAATGATTTAGTTTGAGAAAAGGCTGTCCAAATTTTTAAATATTTTCAAAATGTTTAAGCCACTTCTTTTACAACACTTCGCAGCCCAAAATTAACATTTTTTACGATATGACCTAAACCCAAACCCACAACACCTGTATTGAATGAAATGAATGTGGATTAAATGCCAATTTTGAATAGTCATTGCACACCGGCTTGGCAGACAAATTTTTTTTTTGTTACCCTCACCCCGAGGGTGTTTTGAATCAAGTCCCAACAAGCATTGCAATCTGCCTATTCTGTAATGTACAAAACTTTATGTCAGTACTTAGGGATTATTAAAAAAGTGTTCCAAAGTGTAAGAACTACAGGAAAATCATAATAATGCTAAAATTCCCTAAGTACTATTGCTTAGTTGGTGAAAAAGAGCATAGAAGTCAGGATTGTATGTGTTAAGAATGGATTTTTGTTGGGATCACATGACCCGGTTGAGGTTGAAATTCCCAAAAAAACTGGTGTGTTTGTGGGATTGCACTCAATACACCTCTGCCTCACCCTAAAACACTATAGCTTAACACTTAACTCTATTTCTAACCCCCTATAATAATTTGAATTACATACTGATACCTGCTAAATTGTCAGTTATTTGGGGGGCAAGAGATTGTAACTAAAGGGCAACTACACAAATCCTGAAAGCCAGGCTAATGTAATGATATCTGAAAGTGCGTTAAGATTGAGGTAAAAAGTGACTCAAAATGGGCTGAAAATGAACAAAAATTGCAGTAACTTTAATATTTTGTTAAAAAAAAAAAAAAAAAAAAAGCAGGGGGGGGGGGATTCTGAGCGGAGGTGCTCACCCCCTGGTTTGAAGGCATTGCTATGAATTCTCCATACATGCAGTGGCAAACCCGTTGAGAGGAGGCGGGGGGGGGGGGGGGGGGGGGGCAGGAGCCCCATTCAAAATCTCAGTTACCCCGTCTTTCCCCCATGAGATCAGGAAGTAATTAAAGGATTAGTTTTAACAGTATACCATGTTTGCCTTCGCAAAATTTGTGTGTGTGATGCCAAATTATTGGTTGCCCCATGCTGTCCCCAACAAATGAAATTGTTCTGGTTAAGCCAGGGGGTGGCACCAGGGGGGTGGTGGGAGGGGGAGACAAACCACTCCCCAAGAGTTTCAAAAATTCACCGAAAAAAATGGGTTTTAAGTAAAAAATTGCCATTAAAATAGGGGGGGTTACCAATATGCTTTAATCGTGAATTGTTGCCCTCTCTAGGATTTTACCCTGGCGCCACCCCTGGTTATGCCTTCAACATGAAGGATAAAGGGGGGAAAAATTAATATTTTATAGTTGTAAAAGATGAACTTTTGTATTTAACAGTACATTTAGCAGGGCTACTAACTCTACAACTACCAATGCATATTTGATGAAGCAAAGTTAATAAATGATATTAAACTTAAGTGCTTTGAATAGAGAAGTAATTGAGAGTGGAATACATGTCAAAGTCTCCCATGTAGAACTAGTGATCAAGTCAGTGTTTCAACATTGGAACTTCTCAACACAAGCTCATTGATGGTGTTGGGCCACACTTATGAACTTTAGCTTCTTGCCTCAAATACACCACTCAGCACATAAAAAATGAGCTTGTAAAAACCCTTATTTTTTCACACACACAGAGAATTACTTAGCACAGTGTTGTTAATTAATTGTAATGATAATGGCATTATTTTTTATTTTTTGTTATAAAGCCGTCTTTAGGTATTCCACTCTTATATGAAAATGTAATGGAGCTCTTTAAAATCTTGGATAACTTTGACCACTTTCTAATATAACTATCGTGGCATTTTCAGACATTTTAAAGCCGGTTTTTTCATATGCCATGCAAAAAATAGGCCACCAAAGTTTTTGATCCTACGGCAGCCAGTTAGTGGTGTATAACCCCTAAGTCCTTAATTTTAATGGGATATGAGGAAATATAATTGTAAAATTGGTCAAGATGGACTTCTCTCTATGGAGTTTAAGAAATAGGACGAAAATTATTTAATCTGTAGGACTTTTAGCTTGGCAATCTTGTGAAAATCAACACAATTAAGATTCCATATATTGTGTCATATTAGTCACACATACTTTAATAACAAACTTTGATTTAAAAAAATTGTGTAGGAAAAGTTTGATTTTTCACATCGTATTCACACCCCCCCCGTACTGTACATATGTTTTTTTTAATGAAGATGCTATTTTTCACAGAATTTACCAAGTTTAATTGAACTTTATATCACACAACGAATTGGGTATCTCATAAACATGGTTTATTGTTTTGCCACAAGGGAAAATTCGGCCAAAATAGTTCATTATCCTGCATTCAAAACTTTGCTTTTAGTGGTATCCATTTCCTACTATTATACAACTAAACCAATTCTCATGCTTAAATTTTATTTTTTGCTTTACAATTCCAATCACCTCGTTGCCAATCAATCCCTGATTTTGCTACAGAAAAGTGTGTCCATATGGAAATAGCCTTGATCATGTAAATATCACAAAATGCCCCTAAATATAAATACCTTTTAAGAAACAAATATCTTAAATTCTGGCCTCCAGTTTCACGAATTTAGTCAGGGCCACTAATAGTCCATAATCTACCTACCGCCCTTATACACTTGCTCTGTCATAGAATTTTATGTTGATTTGAGTTACATATACATAGGACTTTCAAACCCTACAGGTGGAAAATTCCAAACCCTGGCAACTCTTGGTATAGCCATTTTTTAAATGGCCGCCGTTTGACCATTTTTGAAAAACTAAATGCCACATTCCAGGAATTTATCAGATAAAAAAGCAAATAAGGTGTCTTTTGCACTAAATTATGATGTTTCCAATCCACGGCAGTGGTTGGTTAAATTCAAAACCTTAGCAAACTCTATTATGGCCAGAATATATTTTCAATGCTGCCAGAGAGATTTGAAAACACAAAATGCCATAAATTTGGTACCATATTAACTGCAAGGTAAGTCAGGTGTCATTTCATTCAATTCTGTCATTTTCAACGCACCGGAATGGTTTTGAAAAATTAAAACAGAAGTAAACTCTAATGACGACCGTATATTTTTCTAAATGGCTGCCGGCGGCCATCTTGAAAAACATAAACTGTCACATTCCCCGGAATTATATCAGCCTAAGAAGGTAAATGAAGGCATCATTTTCACTACTTGGCCACATTTCCAACTTCAAGGAATTGTCTTTAATTCTTAATATGTACAAACTCTAAGTAATGACCGTGGGGTGGGGGGGGGGGTTTTTTTAAATGGCCGCCATCAGCCATTTTAAGAACATAAAATGGTGGTAATTCTGGCACCAAATCAGTTACAAAGGTAAATTGAGGTTGTCAGTTTTCACATCAATTCTGATATGTCCATCCAATGGAATGGTTTTGAATATCAAAATTTAAGCAAACGCTAGATATGACCATATTTTTCAAAATGGCCGCGGCATCCATTTTGAACACATAGGCCCCTAAATCCTTCACCAGGTCTGCCCCAAGGGGAAACAAGTTTTCTTTTTTCGTTCAATTCTGGCATTTGTACCCCTATGAAATGGTTATTAAAGAGTTACATTTTTTTTAACCTTGAAGTTGTCCATCATAAAACAAAAATAACATTATATAGAATTAATCAAAATGATATAAATATATGAATATATAAAAAGGAACAAAAGAAGAAACATAGAATGGCATTATTTGTATGCCTGACATTGTTGTTT
Source organism: Ophioderma brevispina (assembly GCA_023653785.1). Classification (NCBI taxonomy): domain Eukaryota; kingdom Metazoa; phylum Echinodermata; class Ophiuroidea; order Amphilepidida; family Ophiodermatidae; genus Ophioderma; species Ophioderma brevispina. The sequence goes on along the minus strand of JAMKCH010002912.1, from coordinate 36,991 downwards.
GGCTTAATATGTGTTTACTTTGTGTTGGGTTTTTTTTTTTTGCCATAGAAGTTTATTTACCATTAAACGAGCCCAATCACATAATTGTTGATAAAAATTGATGTTGAGTTTTGAGACCTGGGCTTTTCCATACTCACTGGTCATGTACTCACTGGGGATGATGCTCTGAACAAAATTTGGACGAACATGCAGCCATTATTTGTTTCCCATGTGAATTACCTTGGAGATTTTGCAGAATATTTGAATTTGTGCAGAATCAACCTAATGCCCATGATACTACCAGTCGCAATGAGCCGTAGCGATTTGTTATGACATCACTTCTTCGCTTATTGGTAAAGCGACTGCCGATATCTAACGATAAGTTGCTAGCATACCCCAGCGACTTGACGCAATCCCAGCAAGCAGTTGACTTGAATTCAACTCAATCGCTCAGACGCTCCCAGCGACTTTGACGCTGGAAGCGCTTGACAAAACGCTGGGAGCTTTTTTTCACTATCGATTTTGCAGTCACACTCACGGCGACGGCAAGTATTCATGGGCATCACTATAAAAAGTTGAAGGGATAATTGTTGTGTTTTGGAAATGGGGCTATAATCTCCAAACCTTTGACCACCATCGGATGGAACATCACATTTTAAGACAAAGTCCTTATCTCAGCCGCCACCTACATTAGTGCGATTCATGTCATATTCAGTGGACATTTTTTCATTGTCCACACAATGTCCTAATCTCTATGATAGTGGTCCTTTTTTATGCCACCAAGTTACGGCTGCATGGTTTCAGCTACATGGTGTCTGCTACCAGTTTAGGTCTAAAGTCATTACCCATTACTCTGAAAACTACTTGCAAGGCAAGTATTTCAGGAGGTGAATGGTGGGGGGGGACCAACAGGGCAATGTACTTTGAGGGTGAAGTTAATTGTTTGGGGGCGCAAAACTCAACAGGTTTTTGGAGATTTTAAACCAATTTTGGTCCCAAAATCCACGGTTTTGCCAATATTTGGTAATTTTGCCACAAATCTGTCATTTTTCTTCTGGCTGGTGGAAACTGGGCAAGGAAAAAAATTAAAAGGGAAATCCCCCCCACCCCCCCGGCACTTCTACTGTCCATGATTCTCTTCTAACCCCCATATTATTTCCCCTTTTTACTGTTTTTTTTCCCCATTTTTAGATACCTTGGAAACAAGTTACAAATGTAACTTATAAGTTACTTTTAACTTAAAGTTGAGAAGTTTTCATGAAATTGGTAGAAGCATATGCATTTAAAGTGTTGTTATCCTATCTAACAACATTTAACCCTACATTATGGTTGCCCTTTTCTTGTCAAGCATATGCTCAGATCAATGGTTAAACAGTAATCTCCCCGATTAAATTTACGTTTTTCTGCTTAATTTTATTTTGGGATTGATTCTATTTTTGTATAAAAAGACAATTCAGCAAGCAACTTAAAACCACAATATTGTTCCATCTTTAAATTAAAGCGGCACTGGCTGTAACTTTATTCAACAATGCATATATTACATAGAATATCATAGACTCGTACTCATTAAAACCACAACGGTCATAGACCGGCCAAACAAGGAGCATACAGTGGGAATCAACTCTGCAATGCGTTTTTCTTGTATAAACGCCATTTCACCGTCCTTTGCTTGAAACCATTGGCCGAGTCTTTTTATTATAAAATCGTCTCTTACCCATAAGGGCGCTGATTTTTGGCTTAAGTTCTTATTTCAGGTGATGGCTAATGTATACAACTTACAATCAAATCCGGGAACATGTAAGAAAATACTCCTTCATGTAGGATTAGAATGAACTTTGCTGTGAGATGGTGCAGTATTAATCTGCAACAATATATCAATAAAAATGCAACTGCACTGTGAGCAGCTTAGAATATCGTCCGTTTGAAAAAGTCATAAATATAGAGACTCTTCTTTTTACGATATAGATGACCTTCTTCGTCTGATCAAGATTAGAACACCCAAAACTTTGTATTGTGCATTTCTAATAACAATTCCAAAAGCTTCAAGTCACGTATTGAAGTATGATATGGTAATACATAGTGCATGTTTCCAGTTGTTTTTATTTATGTTTGCTCTACCCGCCCCCGCTCTTTCGGTGCGTTTTCGGGTGCGTGCCCCCGTTACATCTTCCATCCTGCCCCCCCCCCTGTCCGGCTCCTCCTGCCTTTCTAGCTGCTCTGGCCCCCCCCCTCTGCTCTCCTTTCTCTGTTGCCCTTGCTTCTTTTTCTTCTTTCGTTTTTTTGCTGTACCCCCTTGTTCCCTCGCCCCCCCCTTTCACCTGCCAGAATCAAGTGAAAAGTACAACGGTAACTTTGGTAGTTTGACTGGTCCCTCAATAATGCTTTTATTGTTTTCAAGATGGCTGCCGCAGCCATTTTAAAATAATGGCCCGTAAAGGTGGGAGTTTTTTTGGCATTTTTAAAATTTGCAAATCTTCCTTGTGCTAAAAATGGCAGAATTTAGTGAAAATGAGAATCATTTGCTTTACATTGATTTAGTGTCCGGATTTTGAAATTTTCCATTTTTCAAGATTGCCGCCGGCAGCCAGTTGGGAAAATATATGGCCGTCATCAGAGTTTACTCTGGCTTTAAATTTTCAAACCATTCCATGTGGGTTACAATGGTCACTTGAATAATCGACGACCTACTTACGCATTGCAGTGATTTGATAACCAATTATGGTTGGCATTTTAATGTTTTTCATAAGCTCTGCTGGCAGCCATTTTGAAATGAAGGCCATACTATATTTTGGGTGAAGGTTTTGAAGTTTTAAAACCAACCTCCGTGGATTGGAATGTTTCAGATTTAGTAAAAAAAAAACACCCCAGTTTGCTTTTTTAGCTGGTATAAATTCCTGATATGTGACATTTTATGTTTTTCAAAAATAGCCGCCGGCAGCCATTTTGAATAAATGGGCTTTACCAGAGTTGCCAGGGTTTGGAATTTGCCACCTTGCAGGGTTTGGAAGTCCTATGTATATGTACTAAATCACACTTAAAATTCTCTGACGGAGCAAGTGTATACGGGGCTGTAGGGCAGCTCAAGGACTACTAAAAAGCAGCCAAGTACAGGTCTGACAAATAAATTCGAAAACTTACCTTCAATTTGAAAATAAAGTTATTTTAAAACCCAGTCAGAGTCTTGGTTTAAACAATCACCTCGTATGAAGATGTGATACTATTAATTTTGCAATGGAATAATTTGCCCATGGTCTTATTCTTTCACTTAAAATAATAGTAAGCGCTGTTCTAGATATGAGCCAGTTACGTTTATGGCCCAGTTCCTAAAATGATACCTTTATTAGTTAAATTTCATGTGCCGGCTTCCGATATTTGGACAAAAAGTAGAGACAATTTTGTGAGAAGTTGTTTCATAAAATGCATGATGTTGCATCCACTTGTATTTTAAGATTTGCTTACCTTATAACCAATTTGTGTGGCTTAGGGCTGAGGCTGCGCTTATTTAAGCACTGTTATATACCAATATGAGTACTTTAAGTATACATTTTCCTCAGGGGTGTGATTGGGGGTTTGGGGGGGAATTCTGAAAGCAAGGAAAACGCCTGAAAAACAGTGTGAAAATCAGGCTAGAATACAAAATATCAGGTTCAAAATAACTAATCTTGCAGACTTATCCACCAAAATCCTGAAATCAAGAAAATTCCTAAAGAATACAGCCCTGACCCATATATACTCAAATATGGTGTACTCTTACCACCGTGGAAGAGGTAAAGTATTTCTTCTCCGCTGCCTCCCCCCTTTCTTTCTTCCCTTTTTAATAGATGAAAAGTTCAAGTTGGATTCTGAACAAAAGGATAATTACAACACCACAACATGTGGAGAACATCAACACAACAGAAGTTTCACCTCTCCAAAATAGTCAAAACATCCCCAATACCACTTATACATGCTATTCACTTCAAATTATAGTACTTGATGAGTGTCAATTAATAGTTTAAACTCCATGTAACAAGAGATGTGACACAGTAGGCTCTCCTGGTTCACTCACCTCTTGGAATTACTCAAAATCCAAAGTCCTAGGCAATAACACCTAGTAAATAGGTGATATTTCCGAGTAGATTACAGAGAATCACTGCGTATGTTTCCTCACCCGGCACCATCTGTTTCATAGCTTGAAGGGTCCAAAGACTTCTAACGTGGTATGGTACAATAATAAAATAAGTTGATGATACGGCTTGTCATAGACTCCCTGACATTAATGACTTATTCAAAGCCTGGACTATTTGATAAACAGGGACGTGGTTTTTCAGGCGTTGAAGGAAAAAAAGTGACGACATTAAGAAAAACAAGGTGGCGCATTGAATCCCATGGCGAAAGCTAGTGCTATTAAAACATTGACAAAGAGGCTCAAAATAGCCCGAGTTTGTTTGTTCCAGTAGTGTGTCTCCGCACCAAATCCTCTCGTCGAGCCCGTGGGACTCGGATTATAGCATAGAAAAATCTTGTATGTGTCACAAGTGCTAAACGTAAGCGAGTGAATTGCTTGCGAGTGTCCTTCAAGACGGCCTTCTTTTCCCATTAGGAAACCTACAAAAATCTTGATTTAAACAATGCGTAATAGGTTTAAAGGCACATTGAGAAAATAATTTGTAGAATCTAGGTCAACCAAAAAGTGCACATCCTGTAGTACTGCAAGTTATCTCAAAGATTGAACATGGCCTTGGATAGAAAACATTGAGCTACAATTACAGAGAGATAAGGTATAACAAAATACACTAATAGCTAATAGAAGAATCTAGCAAGGTACTTGGGTCATGTTAAATCTTACCCAAATCCTCTACATTTGTCTTAGCAATTAACTTAAATTACATGAAGTTAATTGCTAACAAAGCTGCATGTACAAACATTAATTAATAAAAATTGCCCAAAATTGGAGAGACAGCACACTATAGCTCAAACAAGTAACGGGTCAAGCTTGATGATATCAATTGAAATAATTAAAATAATGTTCTTTCTTCATCCATCTTGTTTGCACAAAGAATAATCAAATTGGTCAAACATCTTCTGGCTTTGATACAGCAAAACTGTCTTGCTGTATCAAAATAGTGCACTTGTCTCCCAAAATGAAAGTCAAAGATTTTGTTTTAAAATAAATGATGCATTTTAATGCTTTAAAATTATACCTGATGATTCAATGTGGTATTCAGGCTAAATAAGTGATTGAATTTTGCTTATTTCTTTATATTTTCATGATTAAATCTGAGATTATTGCTTAAAGAATTCAAAGTGGAGAGACAAATTGCTTCTGGTGTCCAGTGGTCTAGGATTATTCTTGGGAATTATTTAAAAATTTGGAGCAAATGTTTTCCAATAAAACCGTCATCCATATTTGCTCCAAACTCTGAACTTGACAAAATATGCATGTAGTTTGCAAAAATTGCCAAATTTACTTGAATTTTATCCAAATTTAGGCTGAAATATGTCGAAATTCACTGAAGAGGGATGAAATGCATATTTTGGTCCATATCCAGTGGCGTCTTTTGGGGGGATGCTTGGGGGATAGGGTGCACCCCCCAGGTTTTATGCCAAAACATGCACAATCAGCCTATTTTCGGCTCTTAGCTGTCCTTCCGCCGCCTGGTGTCCCCCTCAAAAAGTCAGGTCTGGATACGCCGGTGATTTTGTCCAGCTTTTTTGAGCCAGAGGGGCAACTTGTATGCCACTTGCTTGCACAGAATTTTGATGTAGTAGAATAAACATTATAAGGCAGCATCCAGTTATGCTACTATACGTTACTTTTCATAAACAATCACGCATTACCCTGCAACCAAGCACAAAATTGTTGTGCAACCGATCATGATCATGAATGCCAATAACAACTAGAGTGTCTTTAAAATTCCAGTTACTGCCAAAATGGTAAATTTCATGTAATGAATTTTTCATGATTGACAATTTAAGACGATTTCACCTGATTTTTAAATTTGCTGGATTTGTGTCGCCTTAATATTTTGCACATTCTTAAATTTGTACTTGCTTATTCTGACTGCACAAAACATGTGAAAATTAATGCAGTGTAAAATTATTCCATGTTTACAGTTACCTCAGCGTAGAACTGATTAGACCACTTATGTTTATTTTGAAGTTGGAATTGATAATGATTTTATATTTAATTTAATGCTAGGTTTTCATCAGCTAGAAAGACAGGTGCAGGTGCTTAAGTAAGCAATTAGTGAAATTATCCTCTGGGACTGTGAAGCTGATTAGCTAGGCAGGGGAAATAGTAGAAAAATATCATAATGTTCAATGTGATGAGAATACTGCAGCTTAGTATGTAATGCAACTATTTTTGGGGCTGCCTTAAATTGAAGAAGCTTGAAGAGACTACAAAGTGAAGGGAAATCCTCAAAGCCTGCAAATTTCCTTCAATTACAAACACCACTCAGTTCGCAAAAACAAACACCACTCTCAATTTCAGTCACAAAACATACCCTCAATTTCAGTTCTGAAACCAAACGCTGCCCCCTTAATTTCAGCTCAAACACCGCCCTCAATTTCGAGTCGCAAACAATTGCCTCCCTCAATTTCAGTCGCAAACAAATACCTCCCTCAATTTCAGTCGCAAACAAATGCCTCCTCTAATTTCAGTCACAAAACAAACACCACCCTCATTTCAGTACAAACACCGCCCTCATTTCAGTCGCAAACAAACACCACTCTCAATTTCAGTCACAAAACATTACCCTCAATTCAGTTGTAACAACAAAAACGCTGCCCTAATTTCGTTCTCAAAAACACCCGCCTCAATTTCAAAGTCGCAAACAAATGCCTCCCTCAACTTTCAGTCGCAAACAAACACCGCCCTCAATTTCAGTCGCAAACCAAATGCCTCCCTCAATGCAGTCACAAACAAACACCACCCCAATTTCAGTCACAAAAACACCGCCCTCAATTTACAGTCGTAAAACAAACACGGGCCCTAAATTTAAGTTGTAAAGAACCGCTGCCCTCCATTTCGTCGAAAACAAACAACCGCACATACATTTCAAGTCGCAAACAAACACGCCCTCAATTTCAGTCACAAACAAACACGTGTCCTCATTTCAGTCGCAAACAGACACTGCCCTAATTTCAGTCTGACAACAAACACCGCCCTCAATTACAGTCTAAAATAAACACCACCCTCAATTTCAGTCACAAAACACGGCCCTCAATTCTCAGTCGCAAACAAACAACCGCCACTCAATTTCAGTGCAAAACAAACAAGGCCCTCAAGTTCAGTTGCACCAAACACCGCCCTCAATTTCAGTTGCCACAAAACACCGCCCCTCAGTCAGTCGCAAACAACCAATGCCCTCAATATTTCAGTCACAAAACAAAAACCACCTCAATTTCAGTCGCAAACAACCCACCGCCTCATTTCAGTCCACAAACAAACACTGCCCTCAATTTCAGTCGCAAACAAACCCCGCCCCTCAAATTCAGTAGCAACCAAACCGGCCCTCAATTTCAGTTGCACCCAAAACACCGCCCTCAATTTCAGTGCACACAAACACCGCCTTCATTTCAGTCGCAAACAAACACTGCCCTCAATTTCCCAGTCACAAACCAAAACACCACCCCCCAATTTCAGTCGCAAACAACACACACCGCCTCATGTCAGTCACCAAACAAACACTGCCTCAATTTCAGTCGCAACACAACCCCACCCTCAATTCAGTCATAAACAAATGCCGCCCACAATTTCAATACAACAAACACGCTCCGGGAAAACACGCCCTCAATTTTCCGTTAAAAAACCACTGCCCTCAATTGAGTCGCAAAACAATGGCTCATTTCAGTTGTAAACAAACCATCTCAATATCAGTTGTAAACAAAAACAAGCCCTCAATTGCAGTCATAAACAAGCATCGGCTTCAATTTCAGTCTAAGTTGATTTCTTGGCCATTGTTGTAAATTGTGTAAAGTCCAAAGACACTCTAGACACTTATTGCAGTAAATCGATTAAATTTATTTTTATGATTTAAATCATGATTTTTTTAATTAAAAAAAAATCCACAAACACTGCCTGACCCAAGTTTGATATAAAATTGGATCGTTAGCCAAATTAGTTGGTCTCACTATGAGTTGAAAAATATTGGGCTCGATGCGTTCTCGCCAATATTTAAAAACTCATAGCGAGACCAATTAATTTGGACGTACATCATCAATTTTATCATTATCATGTTGTGGATCCGATTTTTACACCACACTTGGACTCCCCAACCCGATAATGGTGCAATTGATGACTGTTTTTGACTGGCACTAAAACTTTGACACCAGAATGTGGTAAAATTCACAAAAATCCTTATTTATCTCCAAAATGGTGCCCTCCCCCCCCCCAAAAAAAAAAACCCCAAAATTGCGAGCAAAAACAAAAATGTGGAGTCGGTAACCTTAAGGTTATGCTTAATTTATGTACAGAATTTGCACTTTGGTTCCTTTTTCAGGTTCATTTTTCAAAATCACTGTCAATAATTTGCATTATCACCGAGTTTTGCAATTATAATTCCCAGATCGTTTTTACCTCAAAATGTCTTTTTAGATCAACAATGACCAAAAACAGCTCAGAGACAATTTTGAAGCCCAGATTTACAAGTTTGTACTTTCAAATTCTGACCCTACTAAACTATGTCCCCGATCACAGGCAAAAGGGTCCAAAAAGGACTGATTTTTAACAGGGTGTTTCCATAGGTGCACCTTCTTCTGACACCCTTATTGAATTTCGGAAACCTTAACGGAATAATACATAACCCGTGTGGTTTATTCCGTTTTAAAGTTTCCGAATTCAAAGGGTGTAAGAAAAGGGTGCACCTTATAGAAACACCCGATTTAACATGAATTCAGTCTTTTCATTCCCATTTACCGCAATAATATTTCAGCCACACGTGCGCTTGGTAGGTCAGTGACTCTGAAGAACACACAAAGAAGGGGAAGCCCAAGAGGGTGAATGAAGCATGACGATACTCATAAAATATGGTTGTAATGCAAAAATTTTGCTTCTCTCACGGGTGGTTCCATAAGGTGACACCTTTTCTGACATACTTTCTGAAACCCTCTGAATTCGGAAAACTTAACAGAAAAAACATAATACAAACCGTTTGTGGTTATCCGTTAAGGTCCATAAGGTTTCCGAATTCATAGGGTGTTAGAAAAGGATGTCAGAAAAGGGTGTCACCTTATGGAAAACACCCTTCTCCAATTACCAAAAGTGGACTTCACATCTCAGGTTCAACTCCCCATTCTTGACACAGCCATGAAGAGCTCACACGATTCCTATTGGTTCCTCTAAATCCAGAAACAAGCTAGTTGTACTATAGCTGAGTAATCTGACATTATTTTTTGTAGTTATTGATGCATGCTGTACAGGATTTTGTGTGGTGTTGTGAATTCTGTTACAGAAAGAAATCCCAGAAACACAAAAACCAGGTTATGCAGCATCAAAGGTCAGTGGCAAGGATGCTCCATTAAAACAACTAGTAGCCATGGCAATTGCTTTGGAATTTAGGAGGAGGAGAGAAACTGGTCGACGAAATTAATTATTTGTTCCTTTGCACAAGAACATTTTTGGGGAACCTCTGCAAGATGAATTGATTCACTTACTACAATTTTGAAATAGTACAACTTTTTGTAATATAAGTAATAAAGTGTAAACAAAGATTTCACATCAGGTGTCAATAAAAATAGAAAGCCACTATTTTTGCCCTAGGTAAAAGCTTTCCATCAAAAATATCCCCAATCTGAAAGGATTAAGCTGAAAAAAGTTTCTTTGGTACAAAAAATTGTGAAATTTCTAATTTTGTGTTGAAGCAAATACACAAATTCAGCCTGTTTTATATTCAAAAGAAGGCAACTCAAAATCACCTTTTTCTCTTTTAAAACTTTTCTGTAGGCCAAAAACAAGGTAAGAAACTATTGAGTGTCTAACCTATATGAAATTACTATTATGACACAATATTGCGGTGCCTCAAACTCTCTTGTTGCACCTTGATGTTTTCTAATCGTGGGATGCAGCAACGGTACATAACTACTTGCAAACATGACTAGATGGTATCCTACATCATACCCAGAAAACAAAATCTTTACACTGATATACCACTGGTCAGCGAACCATGCCTATGTAGTTGAGACTACAAGATGGAGTAGAATCTAAAAAGGCAGGATTTTGATGTAAACAAGATAAAAATGTCAAGAAAGTAGAACTCAGGTTAGTAGGGCTGTCTGGTATTTCCTCTATCCCACAGTAATGCAGATGCAGTTTAGGTTAGTCCAGGAGCAGACTAATGGATGGCTTCATGTCCCACCTTTTGCATGTCAAGTTTGGGGAAGCTTTTTATTTCCACGGTGTGCGCACTATTTTCCCCCAGGAAAGACTTGTTTTTATTTTCCACTTATATTAGAGAACTTTGTACTTTGTCCAGATCATTTTTTAAAATCTATTCCATAAAGTATTGATTGGAGAAAAGTTTTTACACACAGTGTTCTGCAAGAGTAAATGAGTGGCTGTGAGGAAAAATGTATGTACAATTCATCATTCAACAATTTAAAAACATTTGCGAGAATTACTTAATTCACTGAAAAATGTTGAGCAGGGTCATAAGATTAATTATATTGGCATTTGATTTCTTTCCCTTTATCTTGTGGAAAGTGTTGACAGCAGTGTGGTCTGTGCAAGGTTTAACCAGGGGTTGACAATTTGGCGCCGTCGTCTTTTGATCCTTTACCCCACAAAATACGAAAGTTCGTGCATATCAACGAAATTTATGGTCCATCTGTATTTATTAACCTCAGGGTATAGAGTTAAGGTCACCGTTTGGAACCATGACAGTAACGACGCGCATTGAAAGACTCGGCTATATATAGCGCCCTCGATTGGACCTAGGCCACCCCAGTTTAGGGGGTGTTACCACTGAATGTTTTCAAAATGTTAATTATTGTTTTACAAATGCGCCTATTTCAGGTTATTTCAAGGTCAAATTGGTATGCTAGTATCAAAATTTAGCTCCTTAATGCTCTTTAGATTTATTTGATCTTTTTTATGAATCAAGGTATATTTTGCTACAGCACTTGCAGTCTACAATTCGGGTCCTTTCAATTGAAATCCCCTGGAAATAGTGTAGTTCTCTACTATTTGTTTTTGTAAAAATAACTTAATTCACCATATATCTTATGTTATAGCAATTTAGAAATTCACAGCTTTCATATAACACCAATTTCACGTTTTAAGTCTAAATAGTCTACAAGATTATCGCCTATGTATTGTTATCCCCGAGTTTTATCTGGACTTTTTAGTGCTCTGTCCCACCCCCTTAAAATCTAACCCGAGTCGTTATAGCGCCCCCTGTAAAGCAAGGCCCAGGACCACCGTTCGTCCACAAGTGTCATCTCCTTATTTTAATCCTCCTTGGTTTAACCCCCTGAGGTCTACCACCTTCCTTACAGTATCTCTGATTGGCTCATTATGTGATAAGCATGGAATATAACCTGAGTAACCAATCAAAACAGCCCTTCTATATATCTGTACAAACCTTTAAGCTTTTCTTACCATGTCTTTGATTGGCTAAATATAATAACCCGATGTTTAACAAATCAAATTGGCCAGTAGACCTCAGGGAGTTAAGGTTGGATTTTACCAACAAAAACTAAGAAAAAATACAACAAGTAAAGCTCGCATATTCCCTGGCTGACTTTTTTCTGGATGGATGACAAGACAATGGATGACAGACAACAGGCAACATACAACAGACATTTCATCCATTACAAAGCCAGGGAGATAAAAATGCCCTCAACCCCCAGAAACTTTTCTTAGTTTTTGAGATTTACATCCTTCATGAATGGGGAGTGTCACCTCCATTTTCACCATATCAAAAAAATGCACCTTTGAGCAATAAAAGAAAGTTAAATATCCATCCCTAAATTTGATCAAAATTAATCAAAATTAAAGCACTCACTTGTGGATGTTGATGAAACTAACAACAAAAACAATCAGAATGAACATCTTTATTTTAGAAGCCCATGATCTTTAAAATTCTAAACTCTGTTTGTAGGTGTAAACACAGCACTTGCTTGGTTCTTAATTTCTTATTAACCACCTGAGGTAGCTACCACTTTTTTTAACGGTACCTCTGCCATAACTCCTGAGAAACCAATCTTCCATATGGATTCACACCAGTAAATAACGTGAGAAACCGGTAAGTCCAGCCCCCACTGCAAATGAGGTGGTTTTTTTTTTTGGTGACCCTCGCCTAAGTATACCCTTAAAACTGAGAGAAATGGCGAGATCTGGGTTGCAAATTATGGTTGCTATCAATATTAAGTATAAAATCTGTAGGAATATCAAAAAAAGGTTGTCATTGATATGTTATTTTGATCCGACAAACCAATTTTAACTGTATTCTTACAGGGAACACCTGACTGAAAAAGTGCTGTGACCTCCAGGATCCACAGGGCATGCTAGTCTTGGCGGTCCAGTCACTCGAAAATTTTGGGGATAACTACCCTAATTTCATGATTGATTGGGTAGGAGATATGATGATCTTCAAGCAGAATGTTAGCTTTGAGGTCTGAGATGTTCCATTGAGGAGAAAATGACGTTTTCATCTCGCCCATTTTGTACAGGAACGAATGGGAGCAGCATTTAGTGGTGTGAAACCATATATCTGTATACGGGTGATTCATGTTTTAAGGGTTCCAATTCTGTGACATTTGGCCAACAAATCAATATTGATTATTGATCTTGAATGGGGCTCTACTGTAGAGGAACATGTATAATTGTCTGCACTTTGTTGGTCATAACTGGGACATGACTGAGCATTAAACACCCCTAAAGCAAAAATAGAAAATCTTAAAATAGTTTCATGTGATATTTGAATGTGATATGACCCTTTATAATACAAAAAAGTGAATATCTGGGAAAACAATACTTGCTACTGAGAGAAATTAAAATTTTAAAAAATTGTCGTACATAATGGGACACAAAACCTTGTAAAAAAGGCTAAAAAGTTCATTTTACACTTATTTATCACTCAAATTCCATGTAATCTATACTTGAGAATGGATAATTATATCATTTTTCATAGGAAAAGAGCAGGGAAACCAATTGTTTTCATTTGCTTGTATTTATCCCATGATTCTGTTTGAGGGGTATTTCCTAAAATTTTTGAGTGTCGGACAGAATGGGACCTGAAGTTTTGGTTGTCCGGTTAGTCAGACTTTCCAAGTCAAGAGCTTTTGGATGGGTGGTTTTACCTAGAAATGTACGATGCATTGTAAAACATTATTTGCAGATTCATTGAATACCTGAAGTTAATGTGTGTAAAATACACTGAAGTACTACTTTTTGTGTCATAATAACTAAGGACATGAAAATGGGCTGATTTAACAAAAAGAGCGTCTGTTGATTTTGGAAATTATTTCGTAATGTTGTTTTGCAGTATAAAATAAGTAATTCACATCTTATCAACTCTTTTGATCATAGTTTGAATAATACCACATATAGGCAAATGTAACACACTCGGAAAAATGAAGCATGACTGATGTCACAAAAAAACCTGTGGGTTTTGAGACCCTTAAAACGGAATTACCCATACACACCTTTAAAGTGCAATATTGGCAACATTTTTCTGAAGAGCGCCCCCAATTTCAAATTGATATTTTGCACAGTAGTTGGTAATTGTCTGTAGGAAAACTATACCTGCGAACGAGAATGCTAAAAACATGGTATTCATAAACAAATAAGCGATTTTGTTTAGATTGGGATCCCAGATTGGACGTAAAGGCAGAGCGGAACTGACTACGTTTATGCCCGCGTCCATGATGAATAGTGCCCACCTCGAGAACATAAACCACTCAACTTGACTTGCCCGAAACTATTAAAACAACTATGGATGAACGTAGACACGTACATGGCGTAGTTCCCGGCTATTTAACCTTGGAAGGCGTTTCCAGCAGCCGCTTTGAATTATTATCGGGATCCCCGATAATAATTATTCTGGACAAAATTCCTTCTTGTGACCACATAGACATTTTCGAGCTACCATTCACAGGTATAGTTTTTTAGTCAGTTACCAATGCAAAAATCTCCAACTTTTTGAAAAATTTGGGTTGGCGCCCTTCAAAAAAATTGCTAAAGTGCTTTAAGTTCTTGCCATCTGTGTGCGGCCGTGTAGTTATGATAACTCTCATTATCTTGCCTGAGTCCGGGCTTGGAAAGGTTTTCATGGGTCATACCTAAGAAACCATTTCAAAAGGACACTGACAAAGACTTGGCATAATAATGTTTGATGGAAATTTCTGGACAAACAGCAGCGATTGCGCTGAAATTATGACCTTTTGGCACTCATATGCCACTACATTTGATACAAAGAGGACTAGTTAGTTAACAGATAAAGGATTATTGGTGTCCGAGTTATCAGTCCACAAACAATTGTCATTTTTTTAAAATGAGATCTTTTCTTCCAAAATTTGGGAAATCAACTGTAAACATTAATTAGGTTTCCAACTTTGCCTACCATGCCCAATATTGACTGGGTTGAAAGAAGAGTCTTTTGACGTGACACATCCCATTATTCTATCGTTATAACTTGCAAGTGGAGTAGAAAATATAGATGGAACAACCCTATTGTGATACCGGTATTAGCCAAGTGGAACTTCATTTCTGTTAAGAGCAGAACATCTAAAAGGTCGCATAAATCACACCACTCAAATACGTGCAAATCTAAGTTCCAAAAGCGCACACAAATTGATTTCCTAATAGAGTGAGACGTTAACAAAGCAATAGAAAATAATAATACTAAAACCGAAAACATAATTACATAAGGCAGATCATCCTTGAGGCAATTATTGTCTTCGGAATAATTCATTGTTTTGACATCTGGGAATATTTTATCATCCGCTTGGAATGTACGCATGAAATATTCAGTTTTGTCTCATTTTGCGCCCAATTAGCGCAAACAAATTGTTCTTGCGTTTAACACTGTAGCAATAGCCAGCGTTTGAACCATTGTGAGATGTATCCCATTGAATCAAGATAACACACTTTAAATCTGTAACACTTTTCTCAGAGGGTGTATTGAGTCAACCCACCAGTGCACCAGTTTTGGCAATTTCATCCTCATATGTGATCCCACAAAAGATCTAGTCTTATCCATGAAAACCCTGACCTTAATTCATTAGCCACAAATGCTAGTCCTGAACAATGGCGTAAATTTCTTTTTGACATTGGGGGGATGGGGTGGTTGGAAATTTATGAATGATACCGGGTTTGCTGAAAGGATCCATTACTAGCACTGTGCGGCAGAAAAATTGCAATTTAGAAGTACTATCGTTAAATGTAATGTAACCAGAACAAAATGCACGCGAAGCGTGCAGAAATTGCCATTTTTAAAACTATTATGGTAAAAATGAGGTTATTTTTGGTGAAAACACATGAACAGGCATCAACATTGCATTGGGGGATGATCATATTGACCATCCCCCTATCAAAAATTGGGGGGATATATTCCCCCCCCCCCGGGATTTACGCCTATGGTACTGAGAAATCTTTTTATAATATCATGAAGTTGGTGGTCCTTAAACTGTCTTGCCCACTTCACATAAGTACTCGACAACTTTTGTTTAGTACCAATTTCCAGTGCAATGCATTACGGGATTGGTTGTCAAAACACCCTCTGACTTTTCTGAAGTACACGTTTCATCTCAAATCATAAGTTACTATTGTATTAAATCACAACAAATATTTGAAGATAATAACAATCATGCCAAATTGCATTGATGAAGACCAGTATGAAAAGGGTGAACTTTGTGCTGCTGATACAAGCTCCTGTGTTATCTCTTATGATGATGTAGACTTTGTTATATCCTTGAAGATTTCAATGCGTCTCCTTACCCTAGCCTGAACATTTAACGGCCCCTGCCAAAGGTCCAGACATAGCATCATTTTGTTCATCAAAATCATTAACTTTTTATGATTGCATTAGGAATTTTTATCAATTGCTATGTGTGTTTCCAATTGGTTTGTGGACAATAAGACACCCCTGGGGAAAGCAATGCTATCTTCAGAAGATAGCACGCTGGGGGGGCAATCACCAGTGCGTGATGCTTTGAAATAGTGTGTACACAGTTCTCTATGCATTATTTTCAGTGATACATGCAGTAGTACTTTAACCCCTGTGGATATGGTTAAATAAAAGCATAGCACTAGATAACCATAAAACAACATCGACAATTACACAGGAAAAACGTTGATTAAATTATTATTTGGTGGAAAGGAAAAAGTAGAATAAAGGGTTTGCAGAATCATTCAAATGGGCTTTAATGTATCCTCAGCCAAAACATTTCAGTAGGCTCAGCTGTGCTTTGTCCATTATGGACGTTATTTGATTCAGACAAATATTCACCCACCAAATAAACCACTGAATCACCCTCTATTTCTTAAAAGGCACTATCGGTGATCCCACCCAAAAGGTCAGAATATCAAAATTTACAGGAGTAGTCTGAAAGTAAAGGAATAGTCTTAGAATTCGCCTTAAGTTATTTTTTCCAAATACAATCTGCAAAAAAACAGAAAGTAAACTTGCGTCCATCCCCTGGCAAGATGGCAGTCTGAAACATGCCATCCAGATTGACCTTGTTGACCTTGGTCCATGACCTTTGGACATCATTCCACCACATGAAGGAAACCCCTATTGCACCTTCTTAACCCCAGTCTTGGTTTAAAATCAGACTTAAACTTTCGAAGGAGACGGGAAAAAAACGAAAACCTAACCAAAACTAAACCAAATGGAACACAACCACACATACACATACATACACCCTACATACTGGGGACATTCGCAACCTCGCAATATCCCCTCTGCCTTTCAAGCCATGGGGATAAAAAAAACCAGCACTGTTTCAAAGATATGATTATCCATTCAATTACGTGCTGTAGAAGGTGTCCGTACAGACAATACTGGATAAATATTGATTTGTCTTTATTAGGTTGCTTCAGGCTTATAACTTGCGGGGTACGGGGGTATGTTAGGAAGCTATACGATGACAGATTTACAGATTATTTTTGTCTCTTCACAAAAAGTGTATACAAAAATTAACAGATGATAAACCTTAATATATAGATAACCATAGATTATGTATGAAGATGTGACTAAAAAGTAAAATGTAAAGGGGACGGACCTGGTACACAGGAACGGAGTGGCCCATCTCTCTTTCGAAAGCGATTGGGCCAGACTCCACCATTATAATGTTATACTTGTTACAGACATGCAAAAAATCTGTGATTTTTGATATTTTTTTTATTTTCTGATTGGCAAATCATGATGGCATTTATTTCCACATTCAGTGCTTCTTTCGATGGGGGTGGTTTGGATTAGTGGTGTTAACGTTATTGCTTGTCCCCCAATATTTTTTTAAATTTTTCTGGAATTATTTATGAGTGTTTAAATAAGTATCTTAAACTAGATCCCACCAAAGTTTTTTTTATTTTATCTCCATGTAGGTATGTTGACCTACAATAGAAAATGGAAGCTATTACGATGCTGATAATTCTTTTAATTGCAATTATAAGTCACTATGTTTACAACTTTTAAAGAGTCCATTTACTTTTTATTTGAATTGTAAAAATACCAATGGCCACACTGCAAATCGTCGCAGGACCACAATCTCTCCGTCTGCATGATAACGGATAACCCCCAGGCCACGTGAAAGCACAGCATTTACCATGTTACTCAATCTGGTGTAGTGTTGTGTAGTGTTACTAATCATTTTAAGGAAGGAAAACAAATCCCAGGGGCAAAATAAGCAATTTGCTTCTAGAATTGTCGTGTTTGTTTATAACTTTCTTTAAAAATATAAATCTGTCATCAGGATGTTTTTTTAAAATATAAAATTCACACTAGTGAACACAAAATAATGTAATGTTAATCTCACTAGAAGGTTGTGGAGTAACAGCCACATAAATTTAAAGATGGTTTATAAAATCAATGCATGCCGTGATGAAAATACGACAAAATTCATTTTAAAGTCTGACTCAAAGTGAGAGCACTACCGTAAAATAACCCCTCTCCTACCACCCCCCAAAACAAATCCATAGATAGAAGTTTTCAGATGTTTTTAAAGCTTGTGCTTTGGGAAAATTTTAAATGAGATTAGGATCTGTGTTATGTTAGGATCTTGGGTACCTTCTGAAATATGCATTCATTAAACCATCAGTATAACACCTCTTCAACAGCATTTAATTTTTCAAAGATTTTCTTTTTGCTTTACCCTAGAACTAAGGATGGATAATATCTACAAGGACGCTCCATGTATTTCGTAGTATCTACCAAGACACAGACACAATTTCAGATTTACTTTTTTGAAAAATTACGTGGTAAGTGGATCAAACCCCTGGCTACTGACCTAATCAAAATCATACTATGAACCGGTGGTATTTGTATTTCAGTTCTGCCACATTGCGGTAAACGCAAGAGTATACCGAGATAGTTGTTTCCCTTTGCCATCCAATGTACTTTAGATTGCGTGCCATCAACCGGACTCTGTAAATAACAGGCTGTTTTGAAACAAACCACTCTTCAGTAGGGCAATATTGAGTGGAAACTCAATCTTGCTCTCCAAGTTTGATTCTATTATGGCCCATATTTTAAGCAGAGAATTTTTGTCTGCCTTTTTACATATGTCAAACCTAGCTAGGGCCATACGCAAGATTATTTAGGTGCCCGGGGACTTTGAAAAAAGTGAGACTTTTCTGTCAAGTGAACTTACCCACCCTCTAAAAATTTGGCTTTTCTGACTTTTGAACATCTCATCAAAAAATTGGAAAAAAGTGACCTTTTGTGGAAAAATGAAAACTTTTAGTTATTTCAAATTAAACTCCATACCGAGGATACTACAACAATATCAACAGGTTAAAGGTGCAACACCTGCCCGCAGAGCATTTCCAAATAACAGGTGTCTGCGAAAAGTGAACATGTTGATTTGGCACTCGGTTGTAAAGCTTTACATCACAAATATCCCCCCCACCACTCTGTTAAGGATGAACGTGAGAAACTGTTTTTTGGCACAAAATGTGTGAAATTTCTAATTTCGTTATAGGAGCAAAACCGAAAATCAGCTAGTATGTTTTATATTGAAATATATGCACATACAAATCACTTTTGTTCTTTTTAAGTTATTTATGTAACCAAATAAAAGGTAGCGGAATTATTGAGCATCTAATCTATATGAAATCACCACATATCACAAGAACTAGGATGACTTGAACCTCTCTCGTTGCAACTTTAAGGTTAAAATAACCCATAACCAAATTTTCAACATGATAAATGCAAAGTAAAATTAAATTGATGAGCACTGAGTAAAATTTTTTTTGCCTCAAATTACTGTCCATCTGCTTTTAATTGCAGGAAACATTGACCAGTCTACCTACAATCTGCAAATTACACCCTTGCTTAAAGACACTATCAGTGATTTGCTAAATCACGCAAAATCGAAAAAAATCATCAAAAATCAGATTTGCATGTATTTTTGTCCAAGTACAGATATCCTAACATACCGGCAATGCTAGACAGAAGAGAAGCAACCGAATAAGGACAGAATCCGAAGATGTAGTCATTACGTCCGAACGGACACTTACTACAACACGTAATTGGAATGGAGAATGTATCTTGGAACCACTGCGTTTTCTTCTTTTCTGTCAATTTCTACAGCTGGAAAATGGTAACTTATGAGATTTCTACAGACTGATCCTCACTTTGAAGCTATTCCTGCCCCAAATTTTCAAAGATTTTTCAAAATCACTGATAGTGTCTTTAATGAAAGCTAGTGGCATTTTCATACAGACATTTTGAACCACGAAGATTTTCCCCTCCCCCCCTATGGCAGCCTTTGTTGTGATGTACAACTTATGACGTGTGAAATTGTTTTTTTTTTTAATCTATTCAAAAAATTCAATTTCTGAAACATTGTTTGTGTGCAATTTGAGAAATACATTAATTACACTTCATGTCCTGAAAATAATCTTAAGCTTTATGCTCCCATTTGGGCTCTCTTGTATTCTATTCCAGAATGCAGTAACATTGCAGAAAAAAGAAAATCACACCCACACTTAATTGATGGCATGATAGATTGAATAGTTTATCAGCAATTTTGGTCTCAAAATCATGGAGAAGCAGTTATGCATGATTAGTAGGGTTATATATTTATAAACGAGTATCCCATTCTAGAAGTTCGGGGAAGAATGTTTGAAGATTGGATTTTTCTATAGTTTGGGACGGGTGCTGGAATCAGAATTTTTGGGTCCAACTCTGGGAATGTGGGGAACTTTGTAAATAAGGGGGGAAAAATTAATACAGGGGGTAAATTTGAAATCAAGGCAAATTGTGTTTTTTTAATGTCACCAATGTATTTGTCTCATTATAAGGATTAAAAGGTATAGTTGTATAGGCTGCACCTTTAGTTACACGGTACGCCTGATAAGTCAAGGTCATTCTGGCACAAAAAAATCAATACTCAGATTTGTTGTGAAACACGGTGTAAATTATTGCCATGATCATACTGACGCAGAAAATAATTTTCAATTCTTGGAGTGCACAGCTCTCTATTACAATTTGAGGGTAAGTTTTGGTGACCCCCATAGGCATGTAGACCCTTCTTACATTTTGCCCACTTATTATGAAACCAAATGGCAAACATTGTTAAAAATAGGCACACGACGAACAATTGACATACGGTTTCAACATAATCGGAGCAGTGGGTAACGTTTACCCCCAGGATGAACTTGAACCTAAATAGGCCTTACTGTTTAACTAACGGTAAGAAACCTAGACAAACTATAACATTTTTAAAAATAGTCAAAATGATATGACTGATTGTGTTTTGAAGGGAGAGAGAGAGACTTTTTGACTTGATTCAAATTTACCCATGATATAATTTACCCCCTTATTTTACAAGTCCCAGCATTTCCCAGAGGTTGACCCAAAAATTCCGAGTCCAGCACCACCCTTAAACTTAGAAAAAAACATCTTAAACCTTCTTCCCCAAACTTTAGAATGGGATTCTCGTTTATAACCCTACTAGATTGATTAGTTCTACTATTGAGAAAAATTGTGCCTCAATTTGGAATGATGCTACTTTTTACAGCATTATTTAATGTAAATTTTGCATTCAACCATTTCATAATATAAATAAAATTGTCTGGTTTCCATTCTCAAAATATTTCAAAGAAGATCCATTAACTGCTTGGAACAAATTTCATCCTACTTTTTGATAAATCATCAACAGAATGAAATGTGGGTACTATTTCTCATGACTGTAATATTTTTTATTACAAAAACTTTTAAAACATGAAAACTATACTTGACATCTGATATCGATATCTGATATTTGTTTGTCAGTCTCGGGACATCCGCTTGCGTGCAGACGATATTCTGTTGAATTCATCAGGTCACAATTTTGATCACTTTTTTCATGGGTTCATTGGGAAACTGTCGATTCTGTATTGAATTGTTTGAAAGAACAATGTTTTTTTCTGATGTGACACAAAAGGCAGTCATTTGAATCTAGGCTGTAGCAAAATCAGTCACATAAAGTAATAAATAAGGTAAGCAAATAGGCATTACAAAGTTCATATACACTCATCCGGGACTTGCTCACATCAAATCAGTATTCTAATAATGTGTAGATTCCAGTAGCAATAAGCTTACTGATAAGCTGCTCAATTTTCCAAATTCCTCAGTTAGCTTGCATGGACCCCAATGTGAGAGAGACAGATAATAGCAGAGATTAATATTAGCAGAGATTTATATAGCGCCTTATGCTATTGGCCTCTAAGCGCTTTCACAAATGGTCGCTGATCACTGTGGCCCAACCATACCATAAACCATTTAGCATCATTTCAAGGGATGCAGCAGATCGGGATCAGCGCTTTCCCTTACCAGCAAACATACATCGAGATAACCATCGCAGCCGGGACCAGCTCCCCAAATATCGCATGGGTAAATCGAGACAACCAAGCGGTTAATTTCTTGTCCAGGGAAATTACAAGATAGCTGAATCTCACAGGGCTCGAACGCACGCCTATACGCATGGATGAGCATACACTGGAGTCAAGCGCTTACCTGATTGAGCTATCTTGTCCGCTTGTTACTCAGACTGCACCACACATAAAGAGACACAAAGACAGTCAGATAGATACATACAAGCAGACACATACACACGACACATGCACGCACACACACACACACACCCACACACACCCACACATATACACACACACACACATGAATGCAAATGTTCGCATGCACACACACTGGCACAAGTGACACACGCACCTACTTGTGTGAGCTTGTTTGACTTGCCAAAGTGGAACCAGTGTGCATACTCTTCTAATGATATAACAAATCCCCCTATACTTTGAGAAGAGCCCCCCCCCCATGATTCTTCTGAAATGGTGGGTTTTCAATTTACTGGAATGGTAAGAGTACACAATTGGTTTACCCAGTTAGGAAACAGAAAGTATACATTTTGGGATTAAAAAAGAATCTACATACAGAGGAACCATGACATAAAATGTGAAAGAAACCAAAGTGGGGGTTTATTTTTGGTCCTTTTCTTGTCATCTCCTTCTTTGGGCGATGCCTTTCGTGAAAATCTGCATAGTCTTTTAGCGCAAGTGTAACTTGGTACATCTGACAGGTGGATGCATTTGTGCTCAACATTCTCCTCTATAGATTATACATTCACACTTCTGGCTTTTCTGCTGTGGTTTCATGGATTTTTAAGATCCTTAGAAAATTGAATCTTATTAATGAAGAGGTAGACCAGAAAATTTAACCGTAAGCTTGGATATGACACAAGCAAGACTGAAAAAAAGCAAAGATACCAGAAGCTGCACCTGAAATTTCAGGGAAAAAGGCCAAAGGTCTGAGAAGCGTAACAGATTCCAGGGGTAGCGGACTGGGCCCTTGGAAGATCTTGAGTTTTGTACTTTTAAAACGCTCAACAAGGGCTTATTTGTTTTTACTCTAGGTTAATAATACATTTTGTCTAGTCAAAATTTGAAGATGTCTACCATGCACTTTAGGCATTTTCAGGCAATTTTAGTGATGATATTTTCTAAATCATAATTTTGTAAAATTTCAGGAAAACTGGCATCTCTGATGTATGCTGTATTTTTTTTACAGAAAGGTATTCTAGATTTTCAAGAAAACTGAAGGCAGCTACATAAAGCAAGATTTCTATATCCATCATTACCAACATTTTCCCCTAAACAATTATTGGTGTAGCTTTAAACAGCTTTTTCCCAGCCGGTAATGGTGTTGTCGTTATGGCAACAGCCAATTAAATGAAATTTCTAACATACTCATTTTTATGAGTAGAATGTAATTGCCAAATTGTAATTACTCTAAAACATAATTTTTACTGCAAAGGTTTGGCTTACTGGCAAGAAGCCACATTTCTGTAGCAGTAAGTTTGCTTGCAACTTTTAGCATATTCCACAGTAGAAATAATAAACATGGCTGATTTGCAACAAGAAATTTTGCAATCAACACCATTCCAGACGACGACGGCCAAGCCTCTTTCAAAAGAGCAACTTACCCAAATGAATCAAAATAAGATTACAGCAATACAGATACAATAATGATTTAAGGGCTTTGATGTGGGTCAGTCATGGGTGTTCCCAAGACCCATACAACCTTGTACTCATCCGTTATTCGTGCATTAAAAATCAGAAATCGGGCGCGTGCTCGAGGGAGGGGTGGCTTTGGGGGCTCAAGCCCCTGTGTTTTCGGGGAAAAGGTGAAAAATCTGCCTATTTTGGCACATTTCAGCTGCTTAGCCCCCCCCCCCCCAGGGTTGATGGTTTCTGGGCACACCTCTGGAAATAGCTCTTACAGTGGAGTTGATTCTTCAGCTTCAATGGTTTTTGAATAAGAATATATTGCTTTCACATAACAGAATTTGTCAAATTTTGCATTTATATATCAAACCAATGGCAATTTCTAAATTTGGGATTTCTTGGCCGTTACCGTCTGACCATTCTATAACTTCCAGGCTGGCCCTCTGGGACAGCAAAAATTCTAGCCACCAAATAACTCAATTCACACTATAAATTATTAGATTTTCCAAAATAATAATTATGCAACTGGCACTGATGCACTGCCAATTTTACATCCGTACAAACGAATTTCACTATACCAACTCACTTGCTGGAGTATAGTAATATTCCTTTAAATCTCATGGCCATAATCTTCAAACTACTCTATTTGATTAATTACATACCACATAGTTCCCTGGTTAACAAGAATGAATTAATTAATTTTAGTCTTTCCCAGAGACTTAGCCAGTGCACAAAATCTCAGAAAAAGGTTTCTGGCTGGATTCGAACCGGCGACCTGCGTACTAGACCAAACATCCCTGCATCAACTAGACCACAAGGAACTGAGTGACAAATGGAACAAATTTCTAGTCTTAGGTTCAAAGTTTTGTTGGCATCCTGTGGATTGCACCAGCTCAATATGTACAATAGAAGCCACTAAAACCCAAAATAGAAACCTTTTTTTTGTGGACAAATCTTCAAGAACCATTATATAAGAAAAAAAATCAACAACATCAATAATGGCCTTGTGCACATGAAAAGTCATCCTTGCTTTGCCTTTCATTTTCTAATGACATTTCTCAATATAATGGTCTCCCTCATTTTTTTTCTTAAAATACTAGTATGTTGTGGCCATGGTTTAATTAATGCATGAGCAGAATCAGTGTCAAAACATGCTCTCAGATTTAATATACAGTGTTCTCAATTTAGTGTGGATGCCATTTGGGGATTGCTCAAAAAAGCAACAATATTGAAGAATCGCCCCAATTTTTCAAATTTTTGATAATTTTACACGGTTGCATTGGTAACGGCTAGTAAAATATACCTGTGAATGTTAAGGCTTCGAAAAGTCCATTGCGCAAACGAAGAAATTTGTAACTGGAATAATTAATATTGGAGATCTCCGATATAATTCAACAGCTGCTGAAAACTGCCTTCCAATAGAAATAGCCGGGAAATATTGGGTTCAGGCAAGTCCAGTTAGAGTCATTTTTCTTTGGAGGGTGTCACTATTTTATCATGACAAACGTATAAACTTAGCATTTCCACTCTGCCTTAAAAGTACACTCCTGGGATCCCACTTCTAATGACAAAATCGCATTTTTTATGATAAATACGCATTTATTAGCATCCTCATATCGCAGTAGAGGTTTCCCTAGACAATTCCAACATAATCTACAAAAACATAAATTTATGAAATTGGGGGTGCTTCTTCAAAAATGTGCTGCTATTGCTTTAAGTGGCGAGTTGTGACTTGATAGATGTGGAGTGATTATGGAAGAGTGCTTGTTACCAGTTGGTTCGTCGTTGTTTTCCCCTCCGTCCCGTTGCTTTCTTTGCCCCGTCCCATTTCTTCCCTTATGTCCTTCTGCAACGACTAAGGTCCTGTATTCCATCATTTTTTCTTTCTATTCTTTCTTTCTCCGATTTCTTCTTCTTTTTCTTCAAGCTCCTTAAAATCACTCCTAGTACCAACGGTTAATCCCATATCAACCAAAGGTTGGTCAGAAGAACCGCTGACCCAAGCTTCATAAGGGGTGTACTCAGATTGGGTCAAGGTCACGTAACGGAAGAGCTGCCATTTTGTAAAAATCTTTAAAAGCCTACTTGTCCTACAGAAACAAGCTTATAGATACCAAATCATTCACAAGATCCTAGACCGTAACCAAGGACCACAACCTTCATACAGGATTACACAGATAAACGATTGGAGTTCATTAACATTCAATAATGGCCCGGCCATATCAATTAATATGCAAAAATGCTATATCCAAAACGATAGGAACTTGGATGGTTTATTCTGTGCAAAAGTTGCGGATAATGTTGAGACAAATCATATATGACAGAATATTGGCCCCAAGGGTCAAGTGTAAGATATGCACATGACCTATTAATTGCAAAAACACTCTAACTCATCAACCAAATTAGGTATAGTCAATTTGGTCACAATAACCACTGGATAAAGCTCTATTCTCCGTGCTCATAATATGGGGTTAAAAGGTCACTGGGTTCATCTATATTCAAATCTGAAAGAAGCTTAATTGACTAATCTAATTATGCCCATCATGATGACATCGATGATTAGAAAAAGAGTCCACGTTGACCCCGCTCTGTGACCCAACGTTTAGGGGTCAAAGGTCAAAATATGCAAATATCAAAATTGCTCATATTGCAAAAATCCATAATACCAACTTGTAGGGATTAATTAAAGATGAATAAGTTCTAACATTGACCCTTTATGTTGACCAGGGTTAAGGGTCAAAGATCAAATTACAAAATGAATGCGCAAAAATTCCACAACTAAGGTCCGTGCTCTTTGAGCACAAAATGTCTCTAGTGCTTTTCTTTCCAAGCTCCTTAAATCACACTAGGAACAAAGGTAAATCCTTTATTAACCAAAGTTGGTCAGAAGAACCGCTGACACAAGCTTCATATGGGGTGTTCACTCAGATTGGGGGCATAGGTCACGTAACAGGAAGTAGCTGCCATTTTGTTAAAACATCTTCAAAAGTACTGTCCTACAGACAACAAGCAATAGCTTCCCAAATTTGTTCACAAGAATCCTTAGACCATCCTTCATAAAGGATGTACACAGATAAACGATCGGAGTTCTAATTAACATTCAAAATGGCGACCATATCTAATTAATATGCAAAAATGCTATATCTCAAAACGATAAGATTTGGATATGTGATGTCTGTGCACAAGTTGCGGATGAGAGTTGAGACAAATCATATGACAGAATATGGCTCCAAGGGTCATTGAAACTATGCAAATGAGCTATTAATATTGCAAAAAACACTATAACTCATCAACCAAAATTAGGTATAAGTTGTCAATTGGTCCAAGAACACTAAATAAAGCTCTATATCCGTGCTCACAACATGGGGTCAAAAGGTCAAATGGGGTCATCTTTGGGTCAAATCTGACAGAAGATTAATTGACTAATCTATTATGCCATCGTGATGGCGTCGATGAATATGAAAAAGTCCACAGTGACCCGCTCTGTGACCCATCGTTTTAGGGGTCACAAGGTCAATATGTCAATTATCAAAATTGCCACATGCAAAAATACCATACCAACTTGTAGGGATTAATGAAAGAAAATAAAAGTCTACGTCACCCTGTTATGTGACCAATGTACGGGCAAAGTTTTTAAAAATTACCCAAATGACGCAAAAAAATTCCACGATTAGGTCGTGCTCTTTGAGCACAAAAAGTCTCTAGTTGTAATTGTAGGGCGGAACTGTTGACCAAGTTGC
Organism: Ophioderma brevispina; assembly: GCA_023653785.1. Taxonomy (NCBI): domain Eukaryota; kingdom Metazoa; phylum Echinodermata; class Ophiuroidea; order Amphilepidida; family Ophiodermatidae; genus Ophioderma; species Ophioderma brevispina. The sequence continues at coordinate 9,625 of JAMKCH010002912.1, read as the reverse complement.
AGTTGTTGCCAGTAGTGTAGCTGACACTCTCCGAAGATTTGACTTAGAACGACATAAGGGAAAAAATAGCGGTTATAAATTGAACCTTTTTCCTGAGAGTGTACATCGACTACAACAATCACAACGACTAAAAACACTTTACAACACCTCACTCCACAACTCACTTCCAAATTGCTCATTATAGCTTCACACAATCACAACTCACTCTTCAATGTAATCCAACTCACTCCATTTTCACCTGCAATAACTATAGCCACAGAGAGTTATTCTAATTGGTGTCCACATTTGATTGACTGGCGTTGCTTATAAAAAAGCGATCCACGATCTCTAAAAATTTCTGAGGTCCAACCATAGCTTAGAATTAGGTAGAAATATAGTGTCCATGCACTCAGTGTATGGGTAATCGATCATCCCATAGCACTTTATTGATCATTGATTGAGTTTAAGTTTCATACAATGAACGGGAAGAAAATCTTCATGAATTAATACTCTTTATGGGTTGGTAATAGACATCAAAAATATTTTTAAAAAGTGACAAACTCACATTTTTATCTGAAAATTTCAGAAGAGAAAACATATTTTTACTTTATATCTTTATACTTCAGGTTAGATGGACCAATGCATATGCATTTTAAATCACTCTTTATATTAATACTTAACAGGTGATTGATTATGTTTTAATATTAATACTTAATTTATTGGTGTTTGAATTATTATATTTTACATAATAAGGTGTATTTATGATAAAATCAAAAATTCACGGCAGTTTTGCTACCAACATTACATTGAATGTGTAGGATCTGATATTACACGGTAAGTGTTTTCAGTGTGTTGTAATGTCATCAAAAGTCATTGTGTCTAACAAAATGTCATATGTTTCACTTACTCTAAAAGTGGTAATTTTTACATGATGAATTTTTGTGCTTCAACGGTTTCAAAACATTTTCGTTGTTAAAAATTGGTATTTTCAGGCTTCCTAAATACAAAAAAATAAAAATGTTAAGTGTGTCTAATTTCACGCTAATTCAGAAGTGTGCAAAAGGTGCAAAAAACGATTAAAGCATGAACACAATTTTAACCTACAGTAATTATTGTAATCAACTGATTTTTGCTATTGGGACGCAGAATCTGGAGCATGATTGTGGCCAGTTTTAAAGGCCACATAGAGATTTATTTCCAAAACTTGGGAAAAGAAAACAGTTTTATTCTGAACAATTTTAGAGTATCAAAACAATACTTCTTGACTTTATTTTATAATTCTCCATAAAATCCTTTTGCTTACACCTTGATAATATCGGGGTAGGGGGTTTAGAATGAGACCGGAGTATCCCGATATGGCTTTTTGAGGGGACCGGGGGCGGAGGGACCTTTAATAGGGCCGAAAAAAGGCTGAATTTTTGATGATTTGGCATGACCCCCCAGGGGGGCACGTGCCCGAAAGCCACCCCAGATACCCACGGATTTAGTGACGTTGGGGTGGCCAAAGCAGTCTCCAGTCCCTTTTTGCCTAGGCTGCAATCAAAAGCCAGTAGTGGTACACTGGAAGGTCTACGGTAAAGTGAAAGGGAGCTTGGTCAAAATGCTCTGATCCTCCATGTGCATGAAAAATGAGGATATTTTAGCCTAATTTCTAATTTTCTCCCCCTGTCATAGTGCCTGGATTTTGTGCGTCTGTTTCTCGAAGGGGTGCACCTTCATTATCCATGATAGTTTTGAGGAAAAAAAGAAATTTGCCGCACTAGTGAGCGCCAAAAAAATGCGTCACTATTCATTCAGTAAAAAACTCTCCCAACCAACTCTAAAAAAAGGAAATTAATACTTGCTGCTGAAGGCGTGGAAAAAATACCACGTTTGACAATAAAAAACTCTACCTTACTGAAACTTCTAAATAATGTGTCCCTTAATGTAAGCGTGAAAATTCCTTCTTCCTGGATTGCAACAGTGATCATTCCAATGGAATCAAAATTCCCTTTCAAAAGTGAATTTTAATCTACAAAGTGTAAATTCACTCTATTGACGGCACTCCAAGTGTTTCCTCCTTTAGAGTAAAATTCCACTGTTTTATCTTTAAGCAAGTAAACAAAATGGGGTCCAAGCTTGTGGCATGTGTGTGGACTGTGGAGTCACAGTTAATAATAGTACAATAATGTTGAAAGGGTTTTAGAAGACGCTACATGTTTTGTCAATCAAGTGACGTCACTTTGACAATTTTCTTTTCGCAGCCTGATTTTTATTCATAAAACTCAAATTGCCTCTTTTCTCTAGCTTCATAAGAATTGTTTGTATTATTCAATGCAGGCACTTGTGACTGTGTGCGTGTGACCGGCTTCAAATTACCCGGTAATCTTGCTCTCTGTGCATGTAACTTTGTCTCTGCATGCCACATGGGCATGTTGTATAAAATTCAAACTTTATCAGTCTAAATATACAATTTACTTATTTCATAGAATGTAATTGATGCTGAAATATAAATTTGGTCCGATGTCAATACCAACTCGTAACCAGAGTTGATATGAATATTCATAATTAGGCATTAACATTAGTAATCCATGATGGGTACCTAATCTTAACATGGCAATTTTGGTCGTATCTATAGAAATTCATCATTTCGTATTTTCTACCTAAACGGACAAAAAGTCCAGCATAGTAGGCCTATGGTACCATTGAAAACAGCATTTTCTCAAAACATAAACCTGCAAGGTCGGAATCCTACTTTTGTGAATAAGCGTCTCAAGGAAATCTAGAGAACAATGAATAAAACAGGTCCTGCAACAAATGCACCTTACAATATTGAAAAACTCAATGCGTATGTTATGTACTGGTACTATTACTTCCAATACCATGGCTTTGACCTTGACTGATGCCCTTAATCACTCACTCAGACATATCGGAGGAAATTACTAGCGATACTCGATAGAATCGCAGTCCAATTAGCTTATGATAACTAACATTCAGACTATATTATGTATCAAATCTTCTATAAATGGGAAATAATGATAAGATTCCCCTAACATAGTTAGGTTGTCTCAGAACATTAGGCAAAAACTGGGTTTAGCTGATAGCCTGTTTATTTCTTCTATTCGTTTCTTGCTCCTTTTTGTTTTTCATGCAATAGACCATTTTGGCAGCGTCCCAAATGCATCTCGTTTGTGCCCATTTCCATCGGAACTTCCGCCTGGCGTCATTTACAAAATATTCTGTTTTTAAAAAAAATCTGAGATCAAAGTGCCTAAAACTACAATACAAAGTACTTTTTCACTTGAAGTTAATCTTACCGAAATGTAGAAGAATATCAAGGAACAAAAAACAGCCAATGTAAACAGCCTGTAGCCAGGGGAGAGACATGGGCAAATAACCAAATATTTTTTCTTGATTCCCCCTAAAAGTTTGTGGTCTCTTTTGGGGGTAGCAAAATGTGCTTTTATAATATTGTATGTTTGGGCAGATTTGTCAAATCTCCCCCAGTACAAAGGGCTGATGTCATCTTTTAAAAAGAAGTAGTGTCTCGTTAAAGCGTGGCCAATGTCCAAACTAGAAGTGTTCTGGGAGAAATTAAGACAATTTACCACTGCAATGTACATAAAAAATGATCTTCAAAGAGTTACAAATCACTCTCCTACATTTGCAGCTTAGGGAGAGCTGCAGGGGAGTGCTTAAATGCACGTCGGAGAGCTGTAGGGGGTAATCAATCACTTTCGCCCCCTTTAAAAGACAATGTCCTTAAAAGAATTTTATCATATTTTTTGGTAGATTTGCTAAATCCACACAACCCCACATACCAAAGGAACCTATTTATAATCTTTGGGGGGCAGATTTTAAAAAATCTGGCCCCCCCCAAAAAAAAAAAGTCTTGGCGATATGGGCCTGGCACTGCATAACATAGGCTTGGTCAACCATGGTCAATATGAGTGAGAAATGGAAATTGCATGTCTGCTGGTATCTTTGTCATGTATTTGAGTCGCATACAAATTCCATGCCTACATCATTCAGAAACACTGAAGTCTCTATTCTAAAGGCAAACTTACTTTCTAATTTCGCTATTCATATACACTGCAGAAAGCTATCGCAAGTGATTTTGGTTCTGCATCATTTCCAATTCCTGCATTAAAGTATGGCTTTATAATATATATTGCAAAAATCTTAACTACTAGGGCAGGATATTAGTAATGGCATTTCTATTAGCCAAATTACCCACCATTGATACCACATATGATACAGTCTGATTGGCTTATATTGTATTGTAGGATACAACGAGATGGCCCTCTGAGTACCCAATCAAAAATAGTGGCTTGATAATATCTTAATACCATCAGTCTACAGTATCTCTGATTCTTATTATTTGATATTGGCCTTCCAAGTACCAATCAAAATAGATGCCAATAAATAGGCAGGTAGTGCCCAGGGGTTAAAATGGATGATAATTTAAAGATACATGAGGAGATTTCCAGAAATAAGCGCCCCCAATTTTTTTCGAAACCCGTTTTTTTTTTGCATATTTGGAGTGCTTTCCAATGTATTAGATCCACTTGAAGTGAATAAGCTGAATACGCTGTCTTAAGAATAATACGATGATTTACTACTTTCTGTCGTGCACGACAGAAAGTCAAAGCACGGTGTTTCTATGGGACAATTACGATAGTCCGGCAAAGTTTCAAAACAAGGTTTGCTGTTTTTCTTTTGTACATTTTTGTTTTTTTTTTTTTTTTGTTTTGTTTGTCCAATAAATCCTTCGGAACGTTCTTGGTAGTTGGTCTACAATCGATCCTGTGCAATTTTAGATAAATTTGTATCCTAAAAAAATCCCTCCTGTCACTTTAATTATATACCTTTGTCTTGCAATATGTGGGTAATACTTCAGTACAGATAGAGAGGTGTTCAGCTGTATCATCTCATACATCATAGTCAATGCAATGTTCAACATTGGTGACTCGATCAGTCTGATTTTTTACATGAAAACATATCATCGAAAAACCTCCGATTACAATTTTGACTTAATCGTCCAGCTATTTGGATAATAGAAGCAAAATGTCCACACAATTGGCCATAGGACGTGTGTGTTAAAAATTGGGTATACAGAGGAAACATTGCCTGGGTTCTAATTTCACTGAGGTATGAGAAAAAAATATGCACTTTCTTCTGACCGCAAAATCTCAATTTTGATGGAATAAAGTGAGGGGGATGAGGTTGTTGATCGGGTCACAATCCTTATGAACGTTTGTCTACAGTTTATCCCTTGGCAGAGTATTTTTGCCATTTTCACAGTTCAAATTTGAAATTTAGAGTTGAAACATTTTCTTTTTTACAATTATACACTTTGGTCCAAATTTATTACAAACCACGCAATTTGTCCCAAACTGATGCTCTTATGACGCAAAGGCTTTTCTATGTTGGAAGGGTCAGTCACTGAAAGGCAACACATCTATTACTTCTTTGCAGGCCTATACTTGTTCTAGATTTTTGTGTGAATTAAACATGGCAACATGAGATGTAATATGATCAACTAATTAGGATTATTTGTCCGCAATAATGATTTTGAAATATCTAGCCATAGGCATAGCATTCAACTTCCTTTCTATTCATTGTCTTGAGAAGCACTAACATGATATATCTTAGAAACTGCAAGTCCAATTCTGATGGAGTTTTTCAGCAAAACAAAGCTCGGAAAATGGCACAATTGAAAGTGCAAGGAAAGATGTAATTTTGATTTTGTCTTGACAAATGAACATTTTTGCCTTGATCACATAGCGCATGAATGAATAATTTTATGTTTTGTCAAAATTCGCCCCCCCCCCAACAATCCTGATTTTCAAGACAGAACTTTTCATTTATAAACAGAAATTTAAGTTTTCTTCTCCAGAAATCATACCATGCTTTTTGTTATAAAGCAATAGTAGAGGGCGGTTTGGACTGGGCAAAATTTCGAAACCCCTCCCCCGGTACAACAAAAACGCAACCACTTCTATTCGAAAGATAGTAATAAATAATTTTTAAAATGAATGGTTGTGGTCAAAACTTGGTGGCAGGGTTGTTTTTTGGGTCAAAAAATCACGTTGTTGAGCTAAAAACTTAAGAATATCAAATTTATTAATTTTTTAGGCAAAACAAATTTTTAATTCATGCATGCAATACTATCAAATCTTAATTTATATTATAGATTTCTGTTTAATACAATATATAAAGGGTCTATAATTTTATTTCCCTCAAAATCATCCTTTTTTCCTAAAAAAAGCATCCATTTTATCACGTGTCACCACAACGAGTATTCTGAAACCCTTTCTGCAATGTATAAAACCTATACAATAAAAAAAGGATACGGCATAAAAATAAGATTGTAATATTTTTACCTTAAAAAAATAAAAAATAACTAAGTCTCTGCTTACTTTGGCAGCCCAAATTTCATTTTTTCGGCATGTCAGACAATCATCCTCTGGCCACCAAATATTTCAACCACAACCATCATTTTCTTAAATCTTATTATTTATCCATCAAATAAAGGTGGTTGTGTTTTTGTTGTATGGTGGTATAATGATCGGGCGAGGTGATGGATACTAAGATGGCAGATTCTTGATTCTTTTAGCACAACATTTATTACACTAAAACGGCGGTTGATACTTGACGCGATTTTTCAGCTGCGTGAACTCGCAGCGAATTTCTGTCTCGCGAAGGTCAGCGCTTTATCGCGCAAGTCGCGAGACCCGCAGGATTCCGAATTTTTCTCGCCAGCGGGCCAGCGAGACTAGTTCAGCGGGAATCGCTGAGTTAAAATGAGTTTACCTTTTGCGATTCTCGCTGACGATTATTTTACGTTCATCCAATCGGAGGTCTTCATTTGCCTTCCGTGAGTGCAGTCGCAAGGTCAACATCCCCCAAATCGAATTTGGTAAAAATTCACTGCCTCATTGCGATCTGAGTGACGAACAAATAGAGGCGCTAATAGAGAAGGTGGCAAAATACCCCCACCACAATGACCAAAAGATCCGACTACAAGGATATCATTAAGAAAAAGAATTCGTGGAAGGCGATATCCTCCACCTTAACTAAATTTTGGCTATAAATGGAGGCTCAGAAACTATTATTATATGTTCATATTTTTAGGCCTATCTCAGACGTTGTACCACTTCGTTGTACGCCATCTCTGGCTGGATCATATTTGACGACCACATTTTTGGAGCACGATAATAATAAGAAGAAAGCCTTGTCGTATCAGACTTAAGACCTTTCCTGTTTTTTTTTTTTTTTTAAAATTTACTATATATAATGTAGTTTATAGGATTCAAAAAGAGCAACAAAATTGATAAGAAACACTTTCACCGTCAAAGCATATAGGATCTAGCACGAGGAGGAACCATCTGGCATAGCAATTGAAATTCTAGCGATATTTTACCTCCAACCTGCCGCCCCATGTGATATTTTCCGCAGGCAACTGTCGGGCGCAGCCTATTCTGAAATGATACAATGTCAAATCACTTTATCCAACAACTGTTTAGGCGTTACGCGCTATATTCCTTGTATACCCGTTGGTACTAAAATGCGAGTTGGAAATAATTGCGTAATATACGCACAAGGCCTTATAATAGGCAAGAGACTGCAGTCTTTCCTAGACGGGCAATACCAGGAGGTTCGCGGGCACATTTTTCCAGCTTAGCAACAGCGAGAATCCGCGTAAGTGGCGTGAAATCGCTGCGATTTGGGGAAAATCGCGGCGATATCTCGCAGCTGAAAAATCGTGTGAAGTATCCAACCGGGCTTAAGAGCTTAGATCGTGTGTGGAGTGAGAGATAAGATCTATTCGTGAGTGTGGGTGCGCATTTAGTTTCATATGTGTGGTGTTGCTGAATTGAGTGGATTGGGTAAATATGGTCATTACATCCTCCATTCCTTTCTAAAGAGATGTAATCTGTATTGTATTGAATTTTACATGTAACTGTACCTGTTTGGAATAAAATAAGTGTGATCATAATACTTTTTGCACAACGTTTCTGTGGGCGTGTGAAGTCAATTAATGCTGTGTTCAAACACTGGAATACATGTTCTTAATATAGGGCACTAGTCCTACATTTTAAAAGGTTCAAAACCTGGTATAGTAGCAATCTAGGCCTAAAGGTTAATTTTGCAAAGATTTGTGAACTGCATGTAAGTATATGTAGGATGTCTGCAAATGTTTTCTTTCAAAAACTTTTTACTACAAATTCCTAAATTTTGAAGTTTTTTCTTTGAAACAACAACCTTTGTTGGTCATTAAATGTCAACTAAACAAGTTTTCCAAAACGCAACTTTGTTGCATTAAAACGTGCAACTAGACGTTGACAAAATCTCGGTCAAACCGTTTCAAAGTTATACACGGTCTTTGCAATTTTATCTTGCAGTAATTACATTAGGTATCTGGGGGGTCTACGGTTACGTCTTTGGACGCTGTGGTGTATGTTGCATGTGACGTTGTCTTGTCGTCCAGTGTAGATTCTTTGCTTCACTCATGTATGCATTCTCTTCTTCTTTCTCTGTGTGTATCGCTTCTTCATTTGTGCTGGAATTTCTTGAAGTGTGAGATGTTCTTGTAATTGTTGGTGTCTCTACTGGTGTTTTATCTGTGATCCCTTCCTGGTGATAACAACATAGGGGCCAAGGGGTCATAGAATGTTGTCAATTTTCCTTTGTTGTTGTTTGAAACCAGTACTCTATCTCCTATCTTGATGTCAGAGTGTTTGGTGTGTCTTTCTTTATCAGCATCACTCTTTCATCTTCTCTTTCTTTGCTTTGTCATTGTGGGCTATAGTTTCATGCGTCTTGTTATCAGTTGTTGGTTTCAACGCGGAGGAGAGTTGTGAAGGTGGTACGGAGGTTACGACCATTCAGCGCAGTTGCTGGGCACTGTCCCGTGTTAGAGTGAGGTGTAGCTCTATACTTGCGAGAAAATCCCAAATACTCGGCCTCCAGGGCTGTCCTTCGGTTTCTGCTGTTTGAGCGGCTTTCTTTAGATGGCGCATGAACTTTCGGCTTCTGGTCGTTGCCTTCTGATCATAATGGTGTAACACGATTATGATAGAAGTTCAACGGCTTGCAAAGTTTCTGAATTCTTCGGACTGGAAAGGGGGCCGTTGTCTGTCTTAACGACTTTTGGAATTCCCTGTTCTGCAATATCTTGTCTAGGTGAGGTCCTCGTTGCTCTTGCAGATGTTGACGTCACAATTTCTATGCTGGTAACGAGAGTATTCAACAACTACGCAGATGTAGTGACCAGAAACCTGGAATGTCCACAAAGTCTACGCTGACGTTTTGCCAAGGATGAATCTGTAATGGCTCATCTGCAATGGTGATCTTTGAACTTGGGGTGTTACCACCTGACAAGGATGATGACACTGTTGGATCGCTCTGTTCTGTTCAGCTCTGACAAGTTCGGGACCATACTTTGTACGAAGCAATGATTGTCTTTGTAGCTCCCTTATGTCCCTGGTGTCCAGCTGTATGACTTTTTCTACCAGGATTCTGGAATGATGATGTTTTCACCTTTTTCAGTAGTATTCCGTCTTCCAGTTACTGATAGCTCATTTCTTATGTGCTCAATAGCTCCTGTGTGAGTCTTTGATTTTGTACATGGTGTCTTGTACGTGGCTTGATAACGTTGTAG